>JASCZI010241680.1:77203-100021 GCA_036250425.1 Stylosanthes scabra
GTCTCAACCACCTCGCCTATGATATCTAACACAACACCAATATAAAAAGACATCCTCGTATCAGTATAATGAAACCATCACAAATAGAGGTAAACACACTAAATGAACGAAAATAATCAGGCACTCACCAAACATTTCAGTTTCGTCGACGTGCTCAGCATGCAACAGCTCATTGAAAGGCTTGAAATTGAAAACATCAAGTGGGAACGATGGCTGCTCAACAGCTTCAACAACAATCATGTGCGAGAAGTTCAGAGCATATTGAGTATTTGTAGTCCTTAGTGCTTCCTTTCTACGACAATAAAATTTTTCATGTCGTACATGTGAAACTCCTTGATGTTGCCGAGCCACCTATTCACTAAGGAAGTGGGAATAGAAGCATGGACTCTAACACCCTGACAAATACAACACACGAACCAAAAATCAATGTTAGATGAAACTCATGCAGCAAATAAATTCATTAAAACACAAATATCCTTTGAATGCTCATAAAATCTTACATCAGAATCGACCAGAACCATCTCCAGAGTGAAACCATTTTTTCCGGGATATCGGTGTTCGTAGAGCCTCTTCACATACACTCTGAAGTGCCAGTTCAGCCTTCTTCGATGAAGATCACTCAACATGTCAAAGCGTTCAACCATTTTGAGTCACCAAACAAATTGTTAGTGGATATGTGAATAAGTTTGTAGGAATCAATAAAATAGGAAGAAATTTTTCTTGACTTTCTCTCTCTTGCTGTGACCCTGCACATTTCAGCTAGTGCTTTATATAGAGACCACTTTTCTGTGAGAAATATTGTTTTTTTGAAAAGAAAACCAATTCATTTCAATATTGTAAGTTCATTTAACTTTCCCGCCTTGTGGTTTTTGCAAGTTAAAATTTGATGCATTTAACTATGCCACTTGTCAACAATAGGAGCGGACACTTGGCCACTGAAGAGTTGTGCCACTTGTTGATACATGAGGTGATTTTTTTAAAGGCTGAAACTTAATGTTGTTCCGCCATAACATGTCAATGGATGTTAAAAAGAAAATGAGTATTTGGCTATATTCATACTTGATAACAATTTCTTATCCGTTGTGATTTACTGCATAAGTTTGACAACTATTTAGGTCTTACTTTTTTATTTTCAACCAATCAATAGGTTTTGCTTTACCTTTCACAGAAACTTGGGAACGAATTTAGTTGATTAATTCATGGAAATGGAGCAACAATTCAAATACAAAGTAATGTGTAGAGGTATGTACAATAGTACATCTAGTATTACCCTAATAAAAAATACAAAGTGTTTTGCACACAAAACATACACGTTGATGTTTTATATTTTGACATATTGAATTAATATATTTTGTATATTTTCTCATAAGAGAACTATAAAATACTAATAAAAGACAACTTATTTTTTATAATTACACATTTTACTATCCTATTTATTTTTTTCAAAATTTTGATAGAAAAAAAAATAAAATGATTTTTTAATAATTTATTTCATCTTATATTTAATTTATTATCAAATATAATGCAAAACACTATTTTTTTATTTCTATCAAATAAAAGATTATTTATGTGCTATTTTTTGTGTTATTTGATATCAAAATCATTTTTTATTTGATATATAAATTAATAACTTGGTTAAATTTGATTGGACAAAATAGATGCATACTTAGCACTATCATACTTTATATATGCCAAAAGCATCCAAATAAAAGAAATTAATCCCCTCAATTTTTTTTTTGTTGACCGAAAAACACAAAAAAAGACCTAAGGAGGAATTATATCTTTCCTAATGATAAGAACAAGAGAAGTATAGAAACTATCTATTCCACATAACTTTGTTTACTAGCCATGCTATCTGTCACTGAATTTGCTTTTCTTTGAATAAAATGAACTTGAGCAGTCCAATCACGATATAAAATATCATAGATTTTCATTTGAAGGCCTCTAGTCTCTTGATTCATGATTCAAATGTCTCTAGTCTCTCGATTCATGACTGAGTTATTGCATTGAACAATAAAAAAAGCCTCCAAATTATTTATTTCACAAATCACTTACTTATAACCATTTTTCCAAGCCAAAACCAAGCCCTTCATATTGCAAATAGCTCACATCTAAGAAATAAATCTTCTCTAAGAAATGTAGAACAACTTCTAATCCACTTACGTTGTTATCCCAAGTTACGCAATCAAAACTTGCCTTACTCTCATGCGCATAGAGGCTACCATCACAATTAACTTTAATAGTGTTTAAAGAAAGAAAGAGACCATTTACCCAAATAGAGGTGAGGGTTCATGACCTCATTAAACTGAACTAAATCTAACAATATCAGCAACAACATACCTAATAAGGAAGAACGCCTTGTCTATGGATCAGGAATTGTACTATTAAAAACATCATCATTCCGGTCACGCTAAATCCACCACATTGCAATAGAAACAAAATGACATTTTTTGTAATGTTAAATCGAAAACCATGTAAGAAAATTAAGAGAAGAATCATGGGCTGAAATACCGAAGCCTAGAGCAATCAAAATGGGTTTTACCTTGATATACCATCGAAAGCAATGATCAAGGGACTCAGGCTTCATGTTGCATCTTGGGCAAGTGTCAGACGCTGCTAGCTCTCGCCTGAAACAGAAATATCCAGTGGGGATGCCATTGTGAACATCCTGCCAGATTTAAAATTTTATCTTCTCCAACACTTGAAGTCGCTAAATCCACAACCAATATTCATTAGAAAACCAATCAAACCTCTTATCACAGAGCCATTCATACCCATCTCGAATAGAATATCTCCTGAATGAAGAGGAGCTCCACCACCAATCAGGTTCACTTCTAACCTGTTGAGTAAGATTAAACCGCTTAATTTTTTGTTTAACAATTAGAGATAATCAAGAAGAAAAATGATCCGATCAACTATCCAAATATCATTAAGAGTCAAATTTATATCTGAAGTATGCACAAAGGGAACATCAAAAGCAAGATAAGCACTTGTTTCCATTTGTAATACCAAAAGGATTGAGATAGACACACCATTCAAACCCATCTTTCAGTCACTTTAAAGCAATAGTAATACATCTCCAAATAGAAGAAGCATCGGCAGGATAAGGGAGTTAAAGATTCAAGTTTCCTCTACTCTAAGGTTTTTGGCGAGCATAAAATGTAATTTCTTATTATTTGCTTTTTAAATGTAATTCCTCTAAGGTATTTGGTGAGCATAAAATGTAATCCTCTCAATTTAATTTAATCAATTATTTTATAAAATATAATTTTTTATTATTTGTTTTTTAAATTAAATCTAAAAAATCAGAAAAAAATATTAAATGATAAAAAAGTTATACGTTATAAAATAATTTACAATAAAAAAAATTGACAGTCAATTCCGAGGATAAACGCTCACCCCAAAAAAAAAAATCCAAGCATAAACATATTAGACCTTGGCTGTTGGGTTGACATCTCTATCCATATTTCCATTGTGCCTGCATCACAATATGTACCAAATTACCCTTGACTGGGGTTAAGAAGCTTTCCCTCTACGCTTTGCCCAAAATACTGATGGCGGGAACTTAATTTTATTTCACTAGAATCCCATCCCGCCAATCCCTTCACACAACTTGCCGCTATATAAAGCCCTTCCCTCACACTCCCTCTCATTCCCTACTTCGATCTATTTTTCCCACCAATTTTCCCGAGAAACTCGAAACCCCTCAAAACCCTAACCCTACCGAGACAAAGCAAGAAAAACCCCCTTTTCAATATGCTGGAACTCCGCTTGGTGCAAGGCTCTCTGCTGAAGAAGGTTCTAGAAGCCATCAGGGAGCTCGTGAACGATGCGAACTTCGATTGTTCCTCCACTGGCTTCTCACTCCAGGCCATGGACTCAAGCCACGTCGCTCTCGTGGCGCTCCTACTGCGATCCGAGGGGTTCGAGCACTACCGGTGCGACCGCAACATCTCGATGGGGATGAACCTCAACAACATGGCTAAGATGCTACGATGCGCCGGAAACGATGACATCATCACCCTCAAGGGCGATGACGGCAGTGACACCGTCACTTTCATGTTCGAGAGCCCAAGTACTATTTCGTTTTCTTAAGAAATTTCAATTTTCATTTTAATTTTGTTCGAGTTCTTTTCTAGGTTTTAGATCTGTATCATTTTCCTGTTTCTGTTTGATCTTTAGTTGCTAATTTTGATATGGTATCGTTTTTTATTCTTTTAAAGTTTTTAATTGAGTTTAGGAATCTTTCTTGCTAGAAAACTGTCTTGGAAAAGAAAGAGCTATTACATTTGTGTTGTGTGTTTGAAAGTTTAGTATCCTGCAAGGGGAAAAGAGGCATGATCTTGGTTCTGTAGTTGATGTGGGTTCAGTTGTTAATGAATTGGTGCAAAATTGTAGTATTTGGTTTTGGGGGTTTCTATGATTTCAAAACTTTATATGCAGGTAATCTGTTTGTGGTTAATTTTCTTTAGGGTACTGTTCAAGTGTATGGAATCTGTTTCTGGTAATGCAGTTGTTAATATGACATTTGTGGTTCATGATTTGAATTGGGAAGGTTTGGATATCAAAAAGTTTTATAATCTGACTATTCTTTGTTTGGTTATGTCTTGAAGCGCAAGATAAGATTTCTGATTTTGAGATGAAGCTCATGGATATTGATAGTGAGCACCTTGGAATTCCTGAGGCAGAATACCATGCCATTGTTAGAATGCCGTCGGCTGAGTTTGCTAGGATTTGCAAAGATCTTAGCAGTATTGGGGATACCGGTAATTCGCTATATCATGAGTTTTCAGGGTTTTAATGTGCTATCTGTTTTGTTTTGGAAGTTAATAGTTTAGCTTACACAATATTTTGTGATGGATGTTGTAGTTGTCATTTCTGTTACTAAGGAGGGTGTCAAGTTTTCCACAAAAGGTGATATTGGAACTGCAAACATAGTCTGTAGGCAGAACTCTTCTGTGGACAAGGTAATGGATATTTATTTGTTTATTGTAATCGTAGCTTTATTGTTTGTACAATTTAGTTCTCTTATAACTTGAAATAATAGTTACTAATGTTTTTATATGGTATTTGGTTGATATTGTAGCCTGAAGAATCCACTACTATAGAGATGCATGACCCTGTGTCCTTGACATTTGCATTGCGGTACATGAATTCTTTCACAAAGGCAACACCATTGTCTAACCAGGTTACCATCAGTCTTTCGAATGAGCTGCCGGTTGTTGTTGAATACAAGATTGCTGAGATGGGTTATGTCCGATTCTATTTGGCTCCCAAGATAGAAGAGGAAGAAGAGGAGACAAAACCTGAAGTTTAGATGTTTGATTGATTCTATTGGGTCTTTAATTTGGTTGTAGTATGCCTTGGTAAATCTTAGTGCAGATATTTTCGAAAATTTTATTAGATATTAGTCTGTCTGAATCCCTTTCTGTTACTTAGAACAATGATCAACAAATGGATGTGTATGTTTCATGATGCACTTGTTTTGATTACAAGTTTATGAATTGCAGCGAGCAAAAAACATGAAATCAACACAGTACAACAATATCCTGGATTATATTATCTTTTTATTGGCTGCCTGAATGGAAAATGTTATTTACAAAAAAGCAATAGGCATTGGTGTTTGAAAGCTGCTACTCTGTATATCTAAATTGAGGCGCTTAGTCATTTGATGTATGCACAAATTCATCAGCTTCCATTAATAGCAAAATCAAAATACTATACAAGACTCTAAGGAATCAAGGAAAATGTTACATACTTAAGGTCCAAATTCTTAAAAGGTAAAAGTGAAAGTTCTACTAATTTCCAAATCATACTCTAGCATATTTTCTCAACAATGTAGTGTACAATTCTTTGCAGCTTAATGAATCATGGATAATTCTAAAAGATTGGTGTAAGGAAACATTTACAATGATTAAGTGTGGTGGTATAGGCATTCTTGGTCTGATATGGCAAAATTAAAGAATGGTGTAAGGAAACATTTACAATGGTTAAGTGTAGTAGAGGCATTCTTGGTCTGATATGGCCAATTTTTTCGGTGTTGGCAGAGGCGATTTTGGTTTGATGTGGCAAAATTTAGGGTAATAAAATCAAGAAACTTATTTACTCCGTTTCTTGGCTTCACTATATAGGACAACTCCAAAAACTGTTAGAGAATATCCAAGCATTCCTGTAACTGATACAGGGTTTCGGAAGATCAAAATGGAGATCACAACTGCCACGGCACCTTTCGCATTTCCTAGGACCTGTCATAATCACCTTGCTCAGATTAGTTCGGAATATCAGAAAGTTATAGTTCCATAATTTTTATCTGTATTAAGAATTCTTCCCTCTAAGAATTTCCTAATATTTGAATTGGGGAAAAGAAAGGATGATTACCTGAAGTGTCAAAGCACTTGTGTGCTTTGTGACCAAGAAATTGGTGAGATTGACAAAATATGCCAATGCAGAATTGAAGATAAGTAACCACAGAATACTTGGATCTTCTCTGGCAAGTGAAATTGTTATTCCAACTACATCTTGCTCCATTACAATTGAAGCTGGAAGAAGGAACGCCACGGCCACCGGTGCCATGTACATAAGGAGGTTCATCGAATTAAGCTTTTCCCTGCAAAATCAACGAGAACATTTCAGTACTAGCCTAGCCAAAAGTCATGAACATACAATGTTAGGGATGTTACTAATTCAATCAAAGTAATGTTGTGTTCTTTGGGAAGCCAAAGTTAGGACAAAATGAACAAGTTTAGAACTTGTATGCAGAGACATATGAATAGTTTTATATTTAACCCTCCATAATGGCAAATCATATATGAAATGAATGAATAGAGAATATACAAATAGGAAAGTTTTGAGGTCGTTACCCATCAGAAGACAGCAAGATCCCTTGAAGAACTGTTTTGAGTGCCCTTGCCGCTGTAGCACCGATGCACATTATGAATCCAAATAGATGAAAACTTGGCTCTCCCTTCGTTCATGTAAGAGTAGACAAAAAAATGCATGAATGTAACAAGATAATAAATGGCTAATCATGCAATTATGCTTAATCT
Organism: Stylosanthes scabra; assembly: GCA_036250425.1. Taxonomy (NCBI): domain Eukaryota; kingdom Viridiplantae; phylum Streptophyta; class Magnoliopsida; order Fabales; family Fabaceae; genus Stylosanthes; species Stylosanthes scabra. The sequence goes on from JASCZI010241680.1 coordinate 84,250, forward strand.
AAAGGTCAAATCTAATTCAAAATATGTTCATATAGAAACAATCAAACAAATATTTATATTATGATTTTATGAAATATAATTATTATGTATATATATATAAACATTCAAATATATACTAAGACAATGACAGCAAATGACAGTTATAGTTGAAAATTATTAGATAATTTGATATATTTGACTTAAATTGTTATCTAACGATTTCAACTATCAATTAGCACGGAAAATAACTTCACGTTAAGTCTCTGCTACAAATAAATAAACAGAATAAGAACATTTATTTGCTTTTAGAACATACAATATTTTTTCAAGAATTATTAAGAGAAAAAGAGTAATATATAATACCCTACTAGCAATCATAACACCAGTAACGACAGGAACAAGAGTGATATAGGTGACCCAACCCTCTCGCCGGAGAGTCATAAAATAGGCGAAAACCGCCGTAAAGAACGGCGTGGTTGCGCCGACGGCCTGGTTGAAGGAAACAGGAAGGTAGCGAAGAGATATGTTGCCTCCAACAACAGAGAGACAAAATATGAGTCCCAATGAAGAAATCTTCATGAACTGCACCCTTGACCTGATCGTTTGCATTGGCACTATCTTCATCCATGAAATAGCAACGTAGCTGAGGATTGAACACGCCATCATGTGGCACAGTGTGAGAAAGATTGGGTACCTGAATCCATAGTTGCTTAACAGGTACTTGTTCAACAACAAGACTCCAATGTTTGATGCATACCAGAATGCTATCAAACCAAACGTGAATACCTTCCCTGTACTCTTCATTCTTAATTAACTCTTATTTCTTTTTTCTTTCTTTTTTTTTGTGTTAAATAAAGTTTCTTTTTCTTTTTTTTTTTCCTCCTTGTTATGGAGGATAATGAAATGGGGTGGAAAGTTTATGAGAGAAACTACAAAGGGGGAAGGTTTTTATTTTATTATACTATATTACTATTTTTTCTTTTGGAAGTTTAAGGAAGAGAAAATAGGTTTGGGTTTGGGTTTTGATGGACAGAGAAAGAGAGAGGGCAGAGGCAGAGGCAGAGAGAAGAAGGAAGAAAATGGATGATGCAGAGTGAGAAGCTCTGTGGCGGTGAAGTTTTTGGAGGGAGGAATTGTTGTTATTTTTTGCTTACTTAGGTTAGTGCTAAAAACATGAGGGGATATTATCTATCCTACTATTATTGAAAGCAAATCTAATCTAATAACTTGTAAAGGAAAAAAATCTAATCTAATAACTGCTTTGATTCTGTGATGTTTTTAGCTGTTAAACCTTGTATATATCTTCAATTTTAAATATTAAAGATGAATTGAAGATGATAATTTAATTTTGATAGGAAAATTAGATATATACGATCTATTTTACTCCGCTCATTATTTTTGTAGAGGGAAATTAAATTTTGATTTTAAATGATAATTTATATATTTTTAAAAAAAATTCAACTGAAGAATTAATTTTTTATTCTAATTCTAATTCCAAAATATTAGTCTCAATCGCAAATACTAAATTATAAATCCTAAATGTTAAATTCTTAAAACAGAGATTTTACTATTATGAACAATTGGGTAATGTTAATTAAAAAATTCGACAAAAATAAGGAAACTTAATGTGATAAAATAAGAAGTTAATCATTACTAAATTTTATAATTTGTATTACAATTATGCTAGGGAATCAATAAAAATTTAATTAACATTAGCCAATAAATTAAATCGGATGTTCTATTTTTTTAGGTTTTGGATGTTCGGCTTTTTGGTTTCGGATTTTCTGTTTCTAAAATAATATAAAGTTGGCTGAGATTGCTTTAGGTTTCAGATGTTCTATAAGTACCATTGTGGATGTTTTATAAATAGTAGTTTCGGATATTCTACTTTTTATTGGCTGATTTATTGGTTAGAAAATTATTGATTACTTATATTTTTCCTTTATCTTATATATCAGCTTTAGTATATTAATTTAAACAATAGTGATATGGAACTAACTAATAATTTATGAGTCAATAATTAAATTATTATTTAAAATTAAAAAAATTATTATTTGTAAATAAAAAACGTTATAACTTAAACAAAATAAAAATGACTACGCACAAAATATATATATTATCATCGATAATTTATTTATCCTCTGTAACCACAAGCACTTTGGCTTATAAATATGTATGCTCCCAATACTTTCTTGAACTTTAAAATATTAATCCCTTACTTTCTTACTTTACTAACTTTTTTTTTCTTTAAAGAAATTCGATCTCAGCAAAAAAATCTTAAAAACCCTATTTCTAGAAAAAGAAAGTTTTATTTTCCCGCTTAGTTTGTTTACTCTTAAAATATTATTAAATAAACTCCTATTGAATAACAAATTAAAATTAATACAACTTATATATGAATAATTATTAATTAAAATAAAACAACGACTAGTGTATATATTTTTAGAGTAATAATAAATTATCATAATTCAAAATTATCATATTTAAATCACAAAATTTTTTTTACATATCAAAATTAGCTATTAAAATCAATCACTATATATTTATACATAAATATATATGTAAATTTTATCATTTTTAATTTATATTTTATATTTTAATGTGTATTATATGCTAATAATTAATTTTAGTCATTAATTTTTTATGTACAAATAACATAATCATTAAAATTAACATTTATAATATAAATAATATTCGTAATTATATATTTATTTATAACAGCCAATATTATATACTTAATTCAGTAATAATTAATAAAAATGATAAAAAAAATTTTAAAAAGAAAAACTATACTTATGACTTTCAAACATTTTCTTATTTTTATTTCTTTATTTTACTAACATGTATGTAGATATACAAATCGAATCATACTCAAATTTAGGATTAAATTAGATATAAACACCAAAATATATAGATTTGATCCAATCCATTAACAACTTCTATATATAGTTTCCACACTTTCCACCTATAATAATGCCATATATTTATAATGTAAAATATTTTATACAATTATACAATCATATCCATATGATTGATATGATTAATTATAAATCAATAAAAAAATTACTTTTATGACATTATATATAATTGGAGGTACATATAAAAGATCTTTCATCATAATTAAATTCAACATTATAAATAGACAAAAGTCTTTGGTCTTTGGGGCTCATAACCAAAAATAACAAACAATGGAAGAGGGAGGTAGCACAGTAATGGAGAGGTAACACTGCAATGCATTTATTCAATATGCTGGAATAAATTATCATCTAATAATTTTAAACTATTATGTTAATTCATATATTCACCATTCCTTTAATGTTAACGTCTGAAAGACTAGAATATTTTCATCTTTAATCCTATCTCTCTTCATCAAGTTTTATTTTCTTCCTTTCTTTCTTTTTTTAGAGTAAATACTACTAAATAATGAAGTTGCATTTTTGACTTTTGAGTTCAATTTTTCAGTTAAGTTTTACATGTATGTAATTCATAGCTCTACTGATATATTTATATTTGTTCATCCATGTCTTTTTTGGTGAACGTCTACTGTTATATTGATTTACTTAATGTCTTTCCTTAATCAATACTCATTACATAATGATTAAACTTTTTGATTCTTGATTCATTAGTCCCTTACTCCCTTAACATAGCTAACTCTAGGCGCGTGTGATTATTCATGACTCTGCAGCAGCGTTGTGAGAGAAAGCGAGAACGATAATAACTGCATCTACGATTGTGTCATAAAAGTGGTGTTATCAGCAATTGCTGTCATGAATGGAAACTTATTAACCGCACCCAATAATCTTTATCAACAACACAAGCCACCCATCTTCATTTATTTGGTCGCCAAAATTTGCCACGAGATTGCAAAAAAGGCACCCAGACCCAACACCCTAACTACTATTCTTTTCCACGCTTCAGGTGTCATCGCATTTGGAGCACTCTTGTGGTTCATCATTGATGGTCAATTTCTAGGGTTCTTCATCATCAATGTGCCTATATCATTCGTTACATTCTTCTGCTACTATCACTCCATCTATGAACTTGTTAAATTGTTTTATCAAGTGATGTTTCGCTTCATGGAACAGCAAGTTGTAGATAGAATTATTCCTTCAATTCCTAATTAATTACACTTTGTAATTATGTCAATTTATCTTAATCAACTACTTGTATAGTACTAAAAAAAGAAAGAATAGAAAAGAAAAGAAAAGAAAAGAAAAGAAAAGGAAGAAAGAAGGCATAGAGTAATAAAGTAGTTTCATTTAGAATTTACCCCTTGTTAGTTAGGATTAGATTAGGATTATCTTTAAGCAAGCAGCTTATTAATTAAATTTCCCGTTGTTTCTTATTGCCATATATAATATATTTGCCTTCTATAACAGATTGAGCCGCCAGTTTCTATGTATTTTGGAATGTATGTGATGTCTTTAAATCTTTGAAGTTTGCCACTACAAGAAACCATATTCTGGATTTTCTGAATGCATGAGTCTTAAAAACTCAAATCAGCTAAGTCGCATCTCATACCTTATCTCATTTTCTTTTACAAATAAAACTATCATGTAACAAGATTTGTGGAAAATAGGTATTAAAGTTGCTATCATTCTTGGACAACAATTTTAGATGGAAGGACATACAATCAAAAATAAAGTAAACATACAACATGACAAATTTTTAAGAGCACAAACCTTGGAAAATGAGCAAGCTGCAAGCCTAAGATATAACGATAACCTTATCACCTAATAAAATCAAATTAAAAGCAACAGCATCACATGAAAACCCCGTTGCAATAGGGCATGTCTTCATTATCTTAAAAGCTCCACGTTTAGAAGTAGTAAATAACTTAAGTTGGGAGAAACCATATAGTCATTTCGATTACCAACATTACCTCTCTATATCAGCTTCTCCCCTATTATGTGTGGACAGTGTGGTTGTCATATTAGTTTAGTAAATGACACATTCATGCACTTGTGATTTGCACGGCAGGAAATTCGTCAGTTACCGTCGGATCTTCCGTCATATTTTTCGTCGGATAGGTATCCGACGATTGCTGGAAATATATTTCCGTCCGATTTGGATAAATTCGACGAAAATGATGAAAATATCGAATATGGAATTTAAGGTCATTTTTGTCGGATCCGTATCCAATGCAAGAAAATCCGACGAAAAGAGTCGGGACTAATAACTTGTTATCCAACGAAAAATTTGACGGTAATGGATTTAGTTTATTTAAAAAAGAAAAAAAAATCCGACGGAAATATATACCGCCTGCAAGGGATTTTTTATATTTTATTTTTTAATTCACTGTTGCATAAATTAAACCTGATACTAAATAAAAAATTAAATAACAAAAAATCATAAATGATTATTAATCAAACGTAATAAAAATCCAGATATCTAACAATGTAATCCGTATATGAATACAGAAAAATTGTTCTGTCCTAAATAAAAGTTGACAACAACGGAAAACAAATACTAGCCTAGCTACGCATCCTAGTAGTCATCATCATCATCGGCTAGAGGATAATCTGACTGGCCTGGTGGTAGACGAGGTGACAATGGTGGTGAAGTCGAAGAATCTGAACCACCCGCATAGTGGCATTGCTCACAGGGCGTAGTGGATTGTAGAAGGCCGCCATTTGCCCGCACATTCTTCTTAGCTATGATATCCCTGCCCGCGCATTCTTCTTAGCTATGGTATCCTTCAAACTCCGAACCTCATTTATTTGCTGCTGCAGCACCTGCCCCTGAGTCTCGAGGCTCTGCGTCAGGTTTTGGACCTGCTATCTTAAGTCCACAACCACCGGAGCAGCCGGGCCTGCGTGAGTGCTGGTGGCAGAGGCGGATGATCTTTCATAGCCGGATCTGCAGAGAGATGAGATGAGGTGAAGAATCCACTAGCCCCACAAACTCTGTTTTGGTATGGCTCAGATAGATTCTAACGACACACAGCGTTCGGGTCAACTGTGCTAGCACTCTCATCACCCTCTTCCTACGCCTATTGAGTGGCTTGCTTGGAGTTGGCAGAGAACTCGGTATGAGAGAAAATAACATGTCAAGTATAAAATGAGACAACGTCTAACAATTAAGAATTTAAATTCAGAGATCCATCCAGAATTGCGCAAATGACTAAAGCATACTAGCAAGTCATTGGTGCGCTTCTCCACAACGGATCTCTCACGCTTCTATGTGTGCGTCCCCCTAAAGAGTTCTGGGTCCGTTGGTGGGCGAATGACCTCGTCTACAAAGAAAGTTCAAAATGATATGTTACGGCAGTGATAAATTTGTTTAGATAATTTTAAAAAAAATTTCTGCAAAATCTCCCCTAAAAAGCTTCCAACGTCCAGCAATCTCAAAATTTAAAAACAAGGATAATTCCAGTTATCAACAGCGACAAATTATCACACAAACAACAAAGTAATCCTAGTCATTATAGTCTACAACCCTTTATTACTCCGCAATTTTCCAGCAAACAATGGTTTTCGAAAAAGCGCCACTAAACAATCTTCTCCCTGCTCCACCCTAAAATTCTATCCTATAAAAAATTAAATCCCTCATTGTTTGTAACTAACTTAAAAAATTTGGAAAGACAGTTATCAACCTTGTGATAGCCAAAATTTGGATATGCCACAAGCTCATTATTCCAGCCTCTCTTGTCAATTATCCACACCGCAAATGAGCACGAGCTTATCGAGATCTTATGAACTCTATCACCTCCGTGTTACCCTAAATCCATGCACAAATGATTAATAACAAAACCAAACCAGAATCATATGTGTCTCTTAAAGTAAAAAAAAAATTAATAAAATAAAAAATAATAAAAAAATAAAAATGCCAACTGTCGCATTTAAATGTGTTATGTTTTGGCATCACATATAGAAACTTCTTCCCCGGTTTCATCCCCATTTAAATGAGCTTTTTATTTTGCCATGAATACTTTCATAGTTTCATTCTAAAACTACAAATAAATGTTAACATTTAAGTAATTGAAATTCATACATATACAATAACATCAGTGATCATATATATACGAATAAGCATACCAACAATAATATGAATATCTAAAATTTAAATGTTATGCAACTTATGTTCAAACAAACTTTCCAAACGGAATGTGTGTTTCTTTCTTTAAAATGCTAATATTCCATAATGTTACGCGGTTCCTCGTAATCGATTCTGGGTCTTTTGTGGCTCAAAATTAATGTCAATTATAGACTATCGCATATCAATCTGAAGTCCTAGACGTTAGCTTTCCAACGCAATATGAAATACATTGTTTGGACTTCTATAGCTTAAGTTATCATCACTTTAGTGCACAAAGATCAAGTTTAAAAGCATGCACGCACTAAGTTTTAAAACAACGTCTATGCATGCTACAAAATTTTCAAAAACATTTCTTTCATTCTAAAACAACATAAAAACATTCTTAACATGTAGGAAACAAACACAAAACATTGATTATCAAATCTTATTTTTGTTTTACCATAAAATAAATTATAAAATATTTACGGCTATTGTACGGTTAACGTTTTGACAAAACCTTTTTGTTTTTAAACTAATTCTTTTATGATTTTCATAAAACCTTTTCTAAAACCCATTTCAAGTGTGTGTGAGAGAGATATAACAATTTTTTGTTCTTGACAAGAAGTTTACCTAAAGTCCTAAGATACTAAACCATCTTCAAAGCTTGTGGACACGTCTTCTTGTCTAGTTGCTTGCATTCAACGCTTATCCTCAACTTCAATGTTTGTCATTCATCAAAACCTAATCAAATGAACTTATGCATATTGTAATATGGTTGATAATTTCTCCCTTTTTAATAATGACAAACATTTTGAGGATATGAACATTTAGTTGTAAAACATTGCAAAAGTTCCCCCTGAACTTATGCATTATTCCCCCTAAAAAGGTTCATATCAATTTTCATATAAACAGATAAACAAATTCATTTGTGAAAGCAACATATTTTCTCAAAACATATATTTTTCTTCTTTTGAATACAACATATCCTCAAAACATTCATTTTTCCCCTTTGTCATTAGCAAAAAGAAAAGAAGAGAATATTCAAATTTCAAAACAAATATGTTTCTCCCTTTTTGGCATTAATATCATAAAATATATGAAACATAGAAATCAAATAAGAATGTCTTAATAGGTGTACCAAGCCTATTTAAGTCATTCATCAAAAAAATCTATTTGTGCTTCTTTGATGTCACTTGTTACTGATCATAACTATCCTAGCTATGTCACTTGTCACTTTATGTCGCTTCATAAATTTAATCTTCCCCCTTAATTTTGTAAATCCATAGATATCTCTTGTTATATCCTTTTAATCGTGTTACTCTTGAAGAGATCATTGAATTTGCGCATTTGAGAAAAATACCTACAAAACAATTAAAATTGCATTTTTGGTACCCACATGAATTTGGGTCCTTGGGGGTAAGAATGAATAAAGTGCCCATATGAATCCAATCTCATATTTTGGATATAATAATTCATATGCCTAATCTTTGTAAAACATACGGATTAAATATGTCCTATTTTTTTACAATAATGACATGTAACATGAGGATTATGCATCTGAGGCAATTGTCTATATGCAGGGGCGAAGCTACGTTCAACCAAAGGGGCAATGCCTCCCACCCCCCCCCCCCGCGCTTGCGCGCGCGCAAAGTCTAATATCTTAGGTTAAATTATGTGTAATTTTACACCTAGCCCCCTAAATTTTATAATTTAATTTAGGTATTATTATAAAATTAAATTTAGCCCCTCCCTCCATACCTCTCTAGCTTCGTCCCTGTCTATATAGTTGCATAAAATGTTTTCTATATGCTTTCTTATTATAATTACTATATGATGCATGTCTAGGAGGTTGCCTTTTACAAGCATGCTTTTGAGCTTGTGGTTGCCTTATGGGAGTCTTAGTAACTTCGTTTTCCTTTTGGAAAGTACTAAGTTGGTTTGTGTCATAACATATGCCTTCCCTATCATTGACATGCTTTTGGCTACTCAAAATTTTATCTAAACTCTTAGATGATGCATTAAATTTAGATAAATTATTCTTAAGTTTTTCTATTTCAATAACATGCTCTTTACAAGATTTGCATGAATCATTTTTGGAGTTTAATTTTAATTTCCCAAGAGTTTTGTTTTTATTTTTCAAAGACTCATTTTCTTTTTGTAACTCAATATTCTTTTTCTTCATTAAAGAAAATTCTCGGGTAACTTTAATAAACTCTTCAAGTAATGAATCATATGCTTCTTATAACTCATTACTAGAATAGTTAGAATCTTTTACCTCATCTACATTTGCCATGAGACAACTGATAGCGTCTTGGTCTTCATCGGAGGGGGTGGATGAATCATCTTCATTTTCCCTCGAAACATACTCCTTATGTTTTTTATCTTCTTCATATATGACATTGAGTTTGTCCCATATTTCTTTTGCGGTTTCACATGAAGAAATTATCATGTAAATATCTTGTATAAGTACGCAATGAAGAAAATTTATTGCCTTATCATTTGATGATATTTACTTTTGGATTTTGAGATTTCTACTTCCACATCTTTATCTCAATCTTTCGAGTGGTTTGCTTTGTGGATAATTGATTACCTTCTTCAACTATTTTCCAAAGCCTTGCACCTTGTGCACAAATCCACGCTCTCATTCTATTCTTCCAATAAGAATAGTTTTTTCCATCAAAAAGAGGTGGATGAGTTGTTGAATACCCTTCGTTCGTATAAAAGTTATAACTCGTGCTTGGTTCGTTCATGATCTACACTCTCAAATTGTTAAGCTTTTTAGAGTTAAACTCTGATGCCAATTGTTAGTCGATAAGCACGGATACTCAAGAGGGGGTGAATTGAGTATCTATACGACAATGATAATTTTTTGCGGAAACGTAAATATACTTATAATTAAACAACTCAAATGATTTGTACTAGTATTTTTCCGAGGACTTAAGCTAATTCTTAAGTACTTACAATGAGCTTGTACTTTCCAAAACACTTGTAAAAATATAAATAACAATAATATAAAAGAGTTTGAGTTGAGAGAGATAATACACAACGATATATAGTGGTTCGATATAATCTTTGCCTACGTCCACTCTTTTCCAATCGCAATTGAGAAGTTCCACTAAACAACCAAGCTTCAAGATGTTTGATAAACCTTTACAACAACGAGCACTTGAATCAAATACCTCACGGTATCTTGATCACCAACGACTAACCCACTCCGCTCGAAGTACTCCCAACTTCAAGATTTTCCCTTGAGTATTTATCTTGGTATCCACAACGACTATAGTTTTTATCAAATCTCACACCCTTGGGGAATCACACTCCAAGGCATTCAAACAAAGAGAAATAGAATTTGTGTAGAGAAAGAATTACAACTCTCAAAATAGAGTAGATAAATACAATTGAAGCTCTATGAACCAATCTTTGGTTATCTCTCAAATATGTGCAAATATCGCTTTAAAATTATGTAGAGATTGAAGCATAAGCACAAGAATACTTAGAATTGATGTTGTGTATGATGAGGCATCAACACACCTATTTATAAGCATCCCAAAGCATTGGAACGCATATGGTAGGTGGATTGGAGCCATTTTGTCAAAACTAGCTGTTATGAGTGATTTTAGCACTCCATTCCCAAGAATCTAGAATCGATTCTGCATATAGACGTTGCAAACTTTTGAAATTTTGCAAACTCAAAATCGATTCCGGTTACGTCGTTCCTCATAATCGATTCTGCAAACAATTCTGGGTCTTTTGTAGCTCAAAGTCAATGTCAACTGTAGACTATTGCATATCAATCTGAAACCCCCGGACGTTAGCTTTCCAACGCAATAAGAACTGCATCGTTTGGACTTTTGTAGCTCAAGTTATCATCACTTTAATGCACAAAGGTCAAGTTTGACAGCGTGCTCTAAGTTTTAAAACAACGCCTATGCGTGCTACATAATCTTTTCAAAAAACATTTATTTCATTCTAAAACACCTTAAAAAATTCTTAACATGTAGGAAACAAACACAGAACATTGATTATGCTTCTATGCGCCGTTGTTTCCCTTCTAGGGTTTGGCTTTTATTTCTGTTAGGGCCGTCAAAATGGGCTAAACCCGTCGGGCCAGCCCTTTTATCCGTCTAAACGGACGGGCTTTTTCTCTAAGCCTGGACCGTTTGGGCTTAAAAGGGCTAGCCTATTTAACTTGAAAAAAAAATTGGGCTTAAACAAGCTAGCCCGCGGGCTAAACGGGCTGGCCCGTTTATTTAAGTTATTTTTAATTTAAAAAAAAAACACTTTTCCTATATTTTATCTTATTTGACCTGAAAATCTGATTCATCAACTAAAAAATTTTATTTTTCTAAGAGTTTTTGGCTAAAAGAAGGTATTTTTTGTCGAAAGTAATTTTTTAAGTTAAAAATTAAAATTTTTATTTATTTTTTTAAAAAATAGTTAATTAATTAAATGGGCTAGCCCGTTCATCCGTTGGGCTAGCCATAAATGGGACGGGCTAGAAAAATTCTAGCCCGTATAAAACCGGGCTAAACGGGCCAATATAAATGGGTCAGATTCGCTCGTTTGACAGCCCTAATTTCTATGTAGTATGCCTTTATATTTCGATGCAGTTTTGAGTTTTACATGATTTTTTTCGTTTTGAGTTTTACAACAATACCAATTACAAAAACAACAACAACAATAGCAGCAATAACAACAAAGAAGAAGAAGAAAAAGACGACGACGATGACGGAGGAAGAGGAGGAGGAGAAGAAGAAGGCGTTGATGAAGATCATATGTATCACACTCTTTTTTGTTGAGAATGATGTTATTGTTGCAGGTTTATTTTGTTATCCACTTGATTGGTAAAAACACTTATTTAAATAGTATTACTGTAAATATTTTTTTTTTGACATATTGTAAATAATTTTATTTTCAAGGAATAATTTTCATGTCCTTGGCTATATAGCCCGATTCAATGTAAAAAAATAATATGTGCTTCTTATTTATTTATTTTTTGGAGAGAGATTGCAATGAAATTGCAGCTTCTTTTTATATTTTGGCACAAAAATGAAATTGCAGCTTCCAATTAACCGATTATCTGGTACTATATTCTTTTCTTTTCTTTGGGGTCAAAATCTGGTACTACTATATTTGTTTTTGGTAGAACAGCATCGCAGATTGACTTTTTTTTTGGACGCAGCTTATTGACTTAAAAAGAACTACATCATCAAACTAAGTGAAGGCCCAATCAAGGCCCATTTATATCTTTGTATATCTCTGTACGAAAAATTCTCTGTACCATAGAATCCACCAATCAATTAACATTGTCGGCCTTTCATTAGCCAGTAATATTAACTCTAATTTATTATACATTTCCTTTGTGCCACATAGGAATTCCATTGTAGAAATTTCTTATGATTCAATTTTTATATTGTTGATGCAATTTGATGATGCAATAATTGGTGTTTCGGTTGTAATGCAAACTTTGACTCTTTGAGGGCCATTTCATAAACTTCACATGCTGACATGCGAAAGTGACCTGTGAGAAAAATATGCACTCAAGACTCGCTTATATACGTGGGTGCTGCAGGTGGGAACGGATATTTAAGTACCCATACCTAATTTAAATTTACGGGTATTTAAAATTTAGTCTCATATTCAAATTTATGGATATTTATAACATAAGTAAATTAAATTAAATTATTCAATAAAATTATTCACTATCTAATAAAATACTTTAGAAATATAATTAATTATAAATAATATATATTTATTTACAACATGACAACAATACAATCATTTTAAACCAAAAGAAAATTAAATTTAAGATTTTTCTAAACTAAAATTATTAAAACAACCATCTAAATATTATTAAATATCTAAAAAATCAAACTAAATTATGTATATACGTATATGGAGCGGAACGGGTAACGGGACGAGACGACCAATACTCATACCCGTCCCATGCCCACGCGATCGCTCCAAATACCCGCCCCATTCGGGGTGGAACAGATCGGGACGGAACGGGATGGGCCAAATTGCCATAACACACATATACATACATATACATATACCCACACATATATAGGCCATAAGGGGACAGTGGGACACAACACAAACACAAGTATCCCTCCTCTGTCCTCATCCTGCTTTTTACCACATCACATTGGAGATAATCAACGGTAAACACGGTGGAAGAGGGAAGTAGCAGTCGTAGCACAACCTCAACGCCAGTCATGCAGAGGTAACATTGCAACCTCGTTCAATGTCTACAACATTTTCAACTCTATTTGATCAAGTCCCCAAAAAAAAAAAAAATTATTTGATCTCTTTCCAGATATTTTTAAGATTTTAACATATATAATAACTAATAACATCACTAAATTACCGTTTGAGTTCAATTATTATGAAAATGATGATGATTGTCCAGTTCTAAGGGTTTTTTTTTTTTTTTCATCTTCCAATTCTAAGATTAGATACAAAGAGATGGAGTAATGGATATGCACAAATATTTTTTTACACAATTATCAAATTAAAAATATAGTAATTTACAGTGTATATTTCTTTTGTTCAATAAAATAATTTATTTTTATGTAAAATAGTAAATAAAAGATTATTTTAATATCAAATAATACATAAATAATTTTTTATTTAATATAAAAATAAATAACTTTATTAAATTTAATTTGACAAAATAGGTGAATTCTGAAATTATTGTTAAAATATTCTATTCTCATTTTTAGAGAAATAAATTCTTACATATATATCTATTTTTTTCAATTAAATCTAATCAAATTATTTATTTTTATATTAAATAAAAGATATTTATAAAGAAAAAACTATTTTAATATCAAATAATATAAAAACATAACATAAAAATTTAAAATAAAAAAGAGTTTCTATTTATTATAAAATAAATGATTTAGTTAGATTTGATTCAACATAATAGATTTAGTTAAAATTATTTTTATTCTACAACCATTCATTTATCTTTTCTTATAATAGACTATTATTATTTTCTTTCTATTTTTAAAATATTTATGGTAGGAAATGGTTTTTTTTTTTTTTTATAAATCGAATAATTCTCGATCCTAAGTATTTCAACTCCCTCATTTCATTTAGTTATCCATCAAACTCCCACTTTCTTCGATAGGGTTTGAACCCTTGTGGAGTATGCTAATGAATCAATTACTTGGACATTGCATCAGCTGTGAACATGATTTCTTTTGTCCGTGTATTATTTTTTTTTTTAAAATGGTTGAATTGGACAACAATTCTCAATTTTAAACTAAACACACACTACTAACTTATATATTCTGTTGAGTTTTTACAAGAGCTAAAGATGCCGGACTCTGCTCCCAACCAACTGAGCTACACGCGAGTTGGCTTCCGTGTATTATTATATTCATATATTGTCAAAAGTTCACCTGGGCGCTGCCTCCTTTGTCTGTCCATAAAAAAAAATATATTGTCCAAAGCAAATTGTTCACCGTCAAAAAAAAGAAAAAGCAAATTGTTCAATTACTTGGTCTATAGTCTATATAGCCTATTCTATGCAAGTCCAAAAGAAAAACACTTATGTCCCAAAAAAAAAAAGAAAAACACTTATCAAAAACCTTATTAAATGTAGCCGTTTGTGTACGTGTAGTTTGAGTGTTTCTTTTTTTATTATTATTATTTTGTACTTAGTTCGAGTGTTTTTGAGTGCCTGCCTCATCTTAGTTTAGGTCTTGTTCGTTGTTCTGGGTAGTGGTCGTGTTCGTGTAGTGGCAGGGTTTGGTCTCTTCTAGGTATTTTGCTGGTTTGTGGCTAGGATTTCTTTGTTTTGGGGATCAGGGTGTTTGTTTCGTTTGATAAACACATAGTGATTACACTCTGAAGTCTGAAGCATGCATCAAAATTTTGATGTTCATTCATTTGCCCCTTGACATAACTAACACTAGCGTGTGTTATTCATGACTTTGCAGCGGCGTTGTGAGTGAGAGCGAGAGCGAGATCGATAACTGCATCTACGATGGTCTCATAAAAGTGGTGTTATCAGCAATTGCCATGATTCATGGAGACTTAGCGGCTGCTAATCATCTTTATCAACAACACAAGACTGCCATTTTCATTTATTTGGTCGCTAAAATCTGCTACGAGATTGCCAAAAAGGCACCCAGACCTAACACCCTAACTACTATTCTCTTCCACGCTTCAGGTGTCATTGCATTTGAAGCACTCTTGTGGCTCATCATCTCTGGTCAATTTCTAAGGTTCTTCATCATCAATGTGCCTATATCATTGGTTACATTCTTCTGCTACTATCACTCCATCCATGAACTTGTCACCATGTGTTATGGAGAGATCTTTGGCTTCACTGAACAGCAAGATAGTGTAGAGGACTAGATGGAATGTGTTTCATTTCATCCAATACAGTTACATTTACTATCTACCTGATATAAAGTAGTTTGTTTCATTTTGAGCAGCTTGCTTAAAATTCCAGTTGTTTGCTATTGCCGTATATCTGTCTTCTACAACAGATTGAGTCTCCAGTTTCTATGTATATTGGAATATATGTAATGTCTTTATATCTTTGAAGTTTGCCACTATTTCCCTTCAAGTGCAACTACTACAAGAAATCATAGTCTGGATTGTGTGAATGCATGAATCTTAAAATCTGATCTGAAGAAAGCACATATACTCTTTAATTGCCTCTTCAATTGGAGATCGGCTTTTTGACTGCCATATGAACATTCTTTAAAACCTCTAATGCAAAGCGCTTTTTTTTTTTTTGGGGGGGGGGGGGGGGGGT
>JASCZI010241680.1:100125-124015 GCA_036250425.1 Stylosanthes scabra
TTTACAGTAGTCCAACTTATTCCTTCTTTCTGCTGGTGGGACTTTGAAAGAATAGGATAAAAAGTTTGCAGCAATTGAAATCAATTTTGCTCTGGCATTATGCCAAAATTGCATTTCCGGAGTAGAGCTTATTTTGCAGAGAAGAGAAAACAGAAATCAGAGAGAAACTAGCTGCTTGCTAAATGATATTGCAGGGTTTTCTTTGGGAATAGCTAGCCAAGTTTGCAGGGCTTGGATGGAGTCCTGGAGCTTAGAAGTTCTGGATCACAACTTTATTTGAAGTCTAATATCTGTCCTAAAGCTTCACATTCTGGTAAAACACTAAATAATGATACATCTTGTTGGTTTGATGAAGATGTTTGGGGTGTTTCTGTGTGTGTGTGATAATTTCGAAGTATTTAGTTATTGCCACTTCAATATTGTGTTAACTAATAAAATTGAATGAATGCTGCTTTATTTGCCTAAACAAAAACTCCTAAAATGCTTATTATTTTTTAAATGAGAAAGTCTTGGGAGCTAATATTAGGAAGTCCATAAAGAGCCAAGATCAATTTTTCTTCTTTTTTCTTTCCTCTTTTATCACTCACTATTTCTCTAATTACATTCGTGGGCTCCATATAGGCTCCTTAACGTTGACTCCCTAGCATTACTCTTTTTAAATGCATGCTTTTCAGTTGACCCTGATAACATGAATCACTGTTTTTATCACAGATAGCTTGTTTAGATGCCATTTTTTTTTTTGCTAAAAAATTTTTTTTTC
Organism: Stylosanthes scabra; assembly: GCA_036250425.1. Classification (NCBI taxonomy): domain Eukaryota; kingdom Viridiplantae; phylum Streptophyta; class Magnoliopsida; order Fabales; family Fabaceae; genus Stylosanthes; species Stylosanthes scabra. The sequence goes on from JASCZI010241680.1 coordinate 100,886, forward strand.
TAATAAAAAAGATTTTTTATGTTTTTTAACGAGTTTGGTTAATTTCTAATAGTAAAAATAAAATCACTAGTAAAATAAAATAAAAAACATCTTTTTTACGTCTTTTTTTAAAAACATTTACTTGAAAAAAAATATTTTTTAACATAGTAAATAAACAAAAATACTTTTACATTGTTGTACCCAAACATAATTGATAAATAAAAAGATATTATATGAAATATTGAAACATAAAATTACTTTTACTTTTGCAAAATATATTTTAAAAAAAGTTAGCTCGAAAAAAAATAATTTTTACGAGAAGCTTGTCTAAACAACTCTCACTCTCTTTAACGTACCTCATAGTTTCATGATTAAGATGCCATCACAAGTATTTCTCTTCCTAATTACAATCTCTGTCTTGTTTAAAACTTCTAAGAAATTTTTGGGACAGGAAGAATATGATGCATTTAAGGATAAATTTGAGTATTTGATTGGAACCAATTTCTTTACCTGATAGTTTCTGATTCTATGAGCTAGAAACATTGAGGTACTAAACTCTCATAAACAAACATTTTAGCTTGTTGGAATGACTGATGAAGAATGCACCAAATATCATTGACTTCAAGTCTACCAGCATCAAACATGTTTTAGCATCAAGTTTGACCGATTATTTTTCGACTTGACACCGTTTCTGTTTCCATTTTATATGATGCATGTATTAAAAGTTGTCAACAATTACGAGTTCTATGATGCTCGATGTTCAGGGTATGTTTACTTTTTTCTAACAAAAGCTTCTACCCTTTTGCTCTCATCAAGAGATGTTCAAATTATTGTCGCTTTAGCTTTATTCCCTATATCAATATTCAGTACTTGGATCAATGCAACATGAACCATTTGTTACATTTCATCTATAGATGATTCATCTATGTGAAAGACTGTCAACTGCCTCATGAAAAACAAGCATACCAATTTGAGCTATGATTTAAGACATACAAATAAATGCTGGTTAATGTATTCATATGCATCATCTGCGTGGTATTTCCCTATATCCAGGAGAAAACTGAATGAAAAGCCTTAGCAAAGTTATACATAATATGATAAACTTAGTAATTTAATGTAAACATTTCCATTGATCTTCAACCTGCAGATCAACAGACAGAAAATGCAGCATCTAAACAGATCAATACTGCAGAACAGATGGAAGAGGAAGTTGTAGACGTAAATTAGAGGTAATCAGGAATCGTGACAATTAACTTTGGAGGATTGCTTTAGTTATTACAACCTACTAATTCAATCACTTTTCTTAATTAGTTACTTGTTTTGCCAAGAAGCTCTGTCGAATCCTTATGACTTGTTGGACCAAGAGAGAAGGGGGGAAAAGAGCATAGTGGGTGAAAGTATAAGAGTATAAGACTATATAAGAGAATTATATGGAATGTGTTTCATACAATACCGTTTCATTGCAGTTAATAATTTAATTTACTATCAACTTGAAATAAAGTATTTTCATCATGAATATACCTCATTAGTTAGTATTATCATTAATCAAGTTGCTTAATTTCCTTTCATTTGCTATTATCATATATTCAGCATATACAATGAATTAAATCTTCGCGATGCATAGAAATTAAATTCTATATATATTTGGAATTGTTAGAATTCTAACATGATCATCAAGTGTAGAATGATTAGAACACACCAGTGCAACAGACAGCTAAAGAACCCAGAAAATGAATGAATGAAACTTTGTAATATTACTGAATACTCAAGCCAAGATACAAAGAGAAGGACCAAGCCTTATATAGAGAGAACTTAAGCCTAGAAGCTACCTAACCAATCAAGAATCTAACTAACCAAACTAACTGGTTTATAACAGACTGAAAACATAATTGCAATGGCTATATTTCACATACTCCTAACAGGAATGTCTGTATGTCCTTGAAGCTTGCCATTATCTCTCTTTTTGTTAAGTGATCGCATATTTTCATGAATCCTGAAAACTGACTTGCAGAAAGCACATATACTCTTCAACTGAGCTCCTATAAGCAAATAGCATTGACTCCACTTTCGTCTTAGGTGGTTTGGCCCTGCGAAGAAGACCAAAAAAGCATCCAGTTAGGAAGTTAGATCAAATGGAAGATAAACCCATGGACCATGGTTAGGGGCCAAGTAAGACTTAGCATCGCATAATGTCCACAACATCACATAAATCACAAAAGTTGGTAAATAATCCACACAAAGAACAGGTATTGGGAAAATAAATATATCAAAGGCACTAGATCATTCATGCCAAGAGACCTTTCCAAAATTAAGAGGATTATGCATCATGAGATGAAACAGTGAAACAGTTTAATAATCTACTAACAGATAAAAATATTCCCTATAAAATCATAACAGAAGAAAATTGAACAGAGCCAGTTTACTAATTACTAAACAATCATCATACACAATCTATAACTACCTTACTGAACAAGTATATGTTTCTTATTTCACAAGTATAAGTTATAGTTGAATACGGATGCTGATGATACATTTTTTGTTGCCCGGCGTTTCAAATAAGTTGTGAAAGAGCTCCTAGAAAGGTTTCCCTGACACAATCAGAAGAAAACTAAGCACACAACATGTAAGAGTACAAACGTAGGAAAATGTACACAAATGATTACCTTATCACCTAATAAAATTTAGGGATGCCAACCTGCCTGAACAGTCTACATGTTTAGCCACACTCAAAGTCTTAAGGTATACCAAATTGATAAGGTGTCTACCAACTACCATAGAAGATCAATGCATTCATGGGCTAAGCATCAAGTAATGACATAATCAGACAAAGATGGTAAAAATAAGCTATGTTGTGGAAAAATCATTCTCACTCAACAATATGCAAACTGTAACATCTGAAACCAAAACAAAACAGATAATAAAACAACGGGTTAATGTTCAAATTCGTCTTAAAAATATATTCGTGCTGAAAGATACAATGGTTTGTCAAATTGATCTTTCTCTAATTGTCAAAGTGGTCCATTTGATTTACCATTGTATTTAATGTGACTAACAAAATTTTTGAATGACTAATTTGAACAATGTGATTTATTTTGAGACGAATTTGAACATTAACCCATAAAACTAACATGCAAAAAAAGAACAGCAGTAAACATCTACTTTCTTTTCTCCTTTTGTCACAACGCACTACTAGAAGAAACTAAAGTTGAATTTTTACACGAGATTTTTTCTTTCTCTCTCTTCCACTCACAACTCGCAAAGACTCCCTGTAAGTTGTGACCGTCTAAATTAAAAGACCTCATTGCCCGATATGTGATATCCCATACTTTATGGCCCCTGACTTTCTAACCCAACAGTGTGATCTGGAGTATCTTTACTTTCTTGAGTCTTTGTAGTGAGGAGGTTGTACATTTCCTTATAAAAGCATATGACTGCTACAAATAATATAGTCACATTGATGATGACGAACCACAATAACTGAGCAGCCACCACTACCCACAAGATGGCTTCAAAACCAATCACAGAGGAAAATATCAAGAGAGTAGCGGTTACCAGGCTGGGATTGGCACCTCTGGCAATCGCAGAGCAGATCTTTGCAATAAGGTAAGTCAACATTGCTACCTGGTGTTCTTCATAAGGATTAACCGGTAATGCTTGGCGCACTACATCAGTCACATCTTCCACCAATTTGACACATTTGAGAAATCTGTTATCTTCGTTACTTAAAATTACACTGCAAAAGTAATGAATTGCAAGTGAGTGGTGAGTGGTGAGTGGTAACTGGAAAAAAAAAAAAAAAGAAGAAGAAGATTGACCTTCTAACATAAGTTGTCCGAAGATCGATTATTAACTCATAAATGTAGTCCTCTTACCTTCGGTAGAGCAATTAACGCTGTGTTTGTGAGTTTTGATTTCTACTTGGATAAAAGAAGAAGGAAGAGATTTGAAGTATAAAGTGTATTTCTTTTTTTCAATCATTCTTCAAATAAATTCTTCCCTTAATCCCTTACCCTATAAAACTCAAACTCGCAAACACCAGCCTCATGGATCGAATTATTTTTTCTTCGTGAAGCACCTGTAACCGTTGTTGAAGTGTTTAACACTTGTTGACTTTTAACGAATCCAAGGTAGATTTCTTTTGTTTCCAACCATATCTTCAGCTCTCAGCTATGCAAACTAAGGATTAATTTGTTGCGGATGGGAGTTCCGTTTAAGTTCGTAAGATTCGAACTTCCAATACTTGTTTGATATTTGATTTCTGGATATTCAATGTTGAGTATAAAAAAAAATGAAGTTTTGCTTTCGATAATTAGATGAAATTTGGTCTTACAATATTCAGACGTTTTGTGACAAAAAAATAATCGACGTCATGTAAAAAATAAATAAATAAATAATCCGTGTGCTGCTTATCAAATAAAATAGTAAACCACAGTTTTCTAAGGTTTTATTGAAAGATTATACATTCTTGAATTTTCAAAACTGCAAGGTAATGGAAATATGGCCTATGAGCACTATTTCCTTTTAGCACGTTTAAAAAACGTGGCAACAAATGTCAAATGCCACGCTTTTTTAACTTGTAGGCTGCGTACTAATACTAGGCGCACTATTAGGCACGCATAATAAGTGTGAATGTGGCTTATGTGAGCCATGTGTTTACTATGCTAATGCCACACGTAATAAGTGTGGCAAAACATAACCTATAGCCACGTTTTTAAACCATTTCCATAGATGTTGGAAAAGCGTAGAAGGATCGTCAGGAAGCGTGACAATAGGGTTTTAGGAAATTGGCACGTTTTTCAAGCTTGGAGATAGGCATTTCTAAAATTCATTTGGTCCATTATCAAGCGCGGCAATTGAACACAAAACATGGTTATAGAGAATTGGCCACCATAAGTGACCCATAAAAGCGTGGTCATTTTTTGGGCCACACTTTTCACTGTTTTTTGCTAAAACGTGACAATGAGCCTATTTTCTTGTAGTGTTTCAGTCAACTTTAGTTAACAATCTAATACATACCCATCACCAGCTTGGATTTATTTTTATTCTCCTAACTTCGTTTCTAAATTTCGAGAAAGAAAGCAGTGAAACCAAGTAGTGAATTAAAATGCTACATTCATAACTTAAAAGAGATCAACTAACAAGTAGACTGATTGATATAAAATAACCTAAAGGCTAAACCGCTAAAGCACATTAAAACATAAAATAAGACTTGAGCCTTAAAAAAATAATGTGAATCATATGTAATATATAATATATATGAATAATAAAATGTCATCTATGTATAACATATGGGATGCAAAATGATAGAAAAGAATAATAAAATTAAATACTATATAATTGGTTCAAAGTGGATTGGACGGATCGGAATAGTGCTATTGTTGTCTCTTGTCTCACCCTAAAATACTTGGTTAAAGACCTAAAATATCTATCAGTATAATATATACTTTTCCAAAATCAAAAGAAAGTATTATTTAATTAACACAACTACTATAATTTTATCGTTAGTTACATTAATTTTCTTTTCTTTAATATAGGTATCACGTGTTGATAGATATTATACTTAATCTTCTTTAGTTTTTTTTCTTTTGGACTAATCTTCTTTAGATTATGTGCGTGGTAGCAAATTTATCTCAATTACAAACATTTTATCTGTACACTACTAAAAAACAACTATCAAAATAATTGTTTATATATTAAAAATAGTGAAACATCATATATATTTATATATAAATATAAATATATAATAATAGTTGATTTTTAATAGCTTTGCCATCTTTACTTTGAAACTCAATCAAAACCACCAAACAAAATAGTATAAGAGTACTTTTCAACTAATAACCTTACAATATAATAAAAGTGTTATTTAATCCTAATTCATTGACCCTAATATTTGGTGCTAGTTTAGATCAGGTTCCAAATTAAAGTCATATTTTGATGTTAATGAGATTTTAGTAATAACATAAAAAAAAAGGCATATGAGAATGGAATGAGATACATGAAATAGAACTAAATAAAATAAAATAATTAAGAACAAAATATTCATTTTTAATAATCTTTTAAAATTTTAAAAAGGTAATAACTAGAATCCGAAGATAAAAGAAATTAGGTCAGTTTTAAAATAAAATAAGAGGTTTTTTTTTTTAATACTTCAAATGGTCTCTCCAGGGAGAGTAAAGAAACAAACCAAACCATTAGAGCATAAGTCAAACAGAAGTCACCAAAAAGAAACCAAATACAGCAGGTACAATCAAAGTCAGACATAATAACTATAATCAAATTAAACAAAAACATATTCCCTCATAAGGCTCTTGTTGACCCCGCATAAGACTCCTTTCTTTTAGTTCCATTAGTCCCAGGAGCACCCTGCACCATTAGAGGGAATGGGAAACATCTTTGAGGCCGGAACACAGCTCAGTCGGTCAGTCCTATGCACTGTATGTTCTCTCCGGATCGGATCAACCTCCTAGTTTAAATTAAATTGAGAAATTCTTGGTGGCTAACCTTTTTTTTTTGTTTTAATTATTTTTTCCTTACTTTTGAATTAACACCAGCATACTCTTCCCCTTTTGCAGTAAATATGTTGGCCGCTGCACTACTTTAATTTAAAAGGTCTAAATATAATTTGCCCTAATTTTATTTGGTTTCTCAGATGATATGAATTGCAATATATGCTATAGAACAATCCAGATGTAAGAATAATATTCATGATAAATTGTTTATAAGGTTGGGTTTAGGGTTTAGTAGTGAGAAACAAAGGACGTACGTATTGCTGACCTCTTTAGCGGAAGCTTAAGGGAGGACGAAGTTGACAGTGAGCTTGGAAGGAAGGAAAGAAGGAGTGGCTGGGCAAGGCTTCATTTCAGCCAATGGAGTCTTTGGTGGGTCCATGTTTTGGTTCACTTTCGTCCATGCCTCCACGAATTGGAAAGCGAGTGTACTGATCGTGTGATGAGAGAGAGAGAGAGAGAGCGGTTGGAGGAAGGAGGAGAAGAGGGATGCGGCAGACAGTTGCTGGCGACGGAAGGAGGAGCTGCGGCAGATGAGAAGGAGAGGTTACCCATGTGTACTATTCATCACAGCATGGGTGAGAATTTATGTTACTTAGAATATGTTATCTGTATTGGCATATATATCAGGTTGCTTGTAGCAACCAACGAATCCGTTGAGGTTTGTTGCCTTGCCTTTGTTTCTTGCATTGTTTGCATACGCGCACATACAATAGAAAAAACAAGAACCCTTTTCTCAACTTGTAACCTAAACGCTAGGTCTAATAGCACCGATAATATTCACATCTATTTAGAGTTCACTTATGGATAACTAAATAAAATTTCTTAAAGATTAACTACAAGCCCAAAAGAAAAAATACATAGATAGCACTGATGAGATGAAAGTGCATATTTACCTAATAAGGTTCACAACCGCCACGAGCAGCAGAAGAGAAGAGTTCCCAGTTCCCACCATACTTTCTTTTTTTGCGGAAGGCTCAAACTGCAATAGCTTTAATTTCTTCTGGAGTGTGGCACCCATATATATACAGCTGCGGACAACGCATAAACGACACACGTGCCTCAACAAATCAACCTCATTGGCTAGTCAACATGAGCCACGAGCGGATAACGCATTAACACCACGTGCCTCAACAAGTCAACCTCATTGGCTAGTAAACATGGGCACCATAGGCGGTTCGACATTCTAGAACACTCAACTAGGTTGTGTTTAACTTATTCGGGTGTTTCCTCATAGCATACTATAAGAGTGTAATGTGTATGCATTAAGTAAAAAAAATATGTAATGTGTATGCATTATAGTGACGTGATGAAGAGAGAGAATATAATCTAAAAAAATCTAAATTTTAATCTTCATAGTAGAAGGGAGTTTTAAAAACTCAAAAGAATAGAGGGGATCATGGAAATATTATAAATTGGGTTTATGATAAATTTGAATAAAATATTTTAAATGTATGATTTATATTTAATTTTTATTATTAATTTTTTATTTTTAAAAAAATATTATCTTTTTTATATGATGGATAACTATTTTATTCATCATGGACTAAATTATACGTTCAACATAAAAAAAATTTCTTCAATTATCTGTAATTAATTCGCTATATATATATAATATTTAATATTTGGTAATCAATGTGCTTTCAGTCAAAAGCAATTAATTATTTTTTTTTGTTGCATTGATTTCATAATACTCACCCATAAACTCCTCTCACACGCGCCTTATAACCTTTGATTCTTTAAATGATTATTTCCTTATTTAATGCACAATCATTCAAAACTCAAATCGTATAGTTATTTTTCATATTCATAAAGCAATCTTTCACGTATATGTTGTTACTATTATATGATATTATTTTTTTATTTTATTAATAGTAGTTACAAAGCTAAAATTTAATTGATTTTTTAATTTTATAATAATTATTATTGAAAAAAGTTTTGATAATCATAATTAAGTAGTTAATAGGTAGCTATAGTTTTTCTATTTTTCTTTAGCTTTCATTTATTAATTAATATTAAATTAAATACATAATAATATTATATGTTATAAATATGTAATCACGAGGTGCTCTACCTAACTGAGCTATAGCCCTTGTGTTTTTGATACATATTTGATTATATTATATCCAAAAATTCTTGTCAAGATGAGTATTCCGTGATCTAATTCTTTTTTATTGATATTACCTTGGTATTGCGTATATTTAATATTCCTTTTATAATCCGTTGATCTGATAGACGGGTACCCCCCTTCCCCTTTTTTTCCATTTTTTGTGAAAAATGACCTACTTAACTCAGTGATTAGAGTATTGCTTTCATACGGCGGTAGTCATTGGTTCAAATCCAATAATAGGTAAGTAGGTATAGGTCGAACTTATTAGCTACCGTAGTAATGTTATTTACGTAAAATTATAGATGTTAATAATAACTTTATTTTATAACTAACTATCATTCCTCTTGTTATTAGAGATGTGAATTATTTAATAAAAATCAGTAAAATATTTATATTTAAAAATAAATAACATTCATAATTTTATATATATAACATTCATAATTTCATTAATATAACATCTATAATTATATATAAATATATAACATCAAAAAATTAAATATAATATTCAAAATTTATTTTATTATTATTTTTCATTTCACATATTACAAAATGCAAAAACTAATCTTTCAATTTGTTTTATTTGCATAGCCGCACATATATTTAATTTTCATAATATTATATATTTTAATTATTATACAATAACATACATAATATTATATATAAGACATCTATAATTTCATATATACAATATTTATAAGTTCATTTAAATTTATAAGGTCTAAAATATCTAATAATAACATCCAAATTTTTTTCTTTATTATATTTTCATTTTATATGTTTCTAAATTCTAACCCATCCTTAAATGCTATTTATTAATAATTTATTTTTTTTATTATGCATTAGAGTAACATACTCCATCCATCCATTTGTTTTTAATTAAATTGTGCATTTAATGTTTGAATCTGTCATATAAGGAAATAAATTATTATAATCTATGTATCTTTTACGTGAATCACGCACTATATTAGAAAGTAGTCTTGGTCTCTTATTGGTATACCACTATTGGTTACGTATCATGACTCTATATATATATATATATATATATGTGAGAAATGAAGAAGAAAAAATTATCTTTGAAGTGAAAAGTCTAGGAGTTGATTGTTATCGGTGTTAAGTTTTCATTTTTATCTTCAATAAAAACAAAATAAGTCATAGAAATACGATGTTGAGAATTTTAAAATTGGTTTCGTTATAGATACATCTTTTTAGTCCCGTATAAATATAGTGCTTGAGGCATTAACCACCTCTTTGTTTTTGTAATTCATTTATAATAACTGTATTTTTATACCGATATAAAAATGATATTTAATAGAATGGTACGTGAATAACATTATTAAATTAAAATTATTTCAATAATGCAAGCATTTTGAAAAACAGAACAAAATTGAAACTTGAAAGAACTACTAGTTGAAACTTGGAAATGTTATGTTCAAGAAAAGGACCAATATGTTGTGTATTAAAAAGAAAATTGTTTAAGCAATAGACCGCGAGAATGAATATATCAGCTTCACTTCCATGGTGGACCCATATTTTCCACCCAGTTGGAAAAGTCACAAATATCTTCAAATAAACAAAGGATATATATTATCTTTTCGATAAGACTAGATACACACGTTCATGAGATGAATGTATTCATGGGGATGAATGAATGAATATATAAATATTTGGAAAATTCTACTCTGAATTATGTTTTGAATGCAGAAAGAGGCCAGCAATTTATGTCACCCATTCATTCAGCCAACACTTATCATATCATAAAATCGGGTTACGATGCATGCGCCTCCTATACATAGGTGTTGGTCTCACATCTATAATTAACATCTGGATGTTTCATAAAAAATTAACATTTTCAAAAGTACATCTGCACTGGAAAGGTCGCCATATTAATAATAACAATTTTTAGTTATTTTTGTTGGTTATGTATCAAATTTTTAATGAAATTTTCATATTTTTTAAAATAAATTTTTGCATTATATCATATTTTATAATTAATTTTTATTATATAAAAAATATTAAATATAATGAAATATTTTATACTTATATATACTTATTTTTATCGAGTAGAAACTTAATTATATATAAAATCTAATGCAAGAATCTAACTAAAAAGATGAAAAAAATAAAGAAGTACACTGATCAAATTAAAAATTAGATTAAACTATGAAACCAATAAAATTATTTAATCTAATAATAATATTTAATAATAACCAATAATAAATAACTAATTATACATATTGAAATATAATAATAGCAATAAATAAGCAATAAAAAATAATATGCATTTCAGGTGTTCCAGTGGTAATTTAATAATCTTATTAGTTGATTTTAATTATAAAATAATTTTAAAATATATACAAATTAAAGTGAACGATTAAAATTATTGGATTACCGTAAACCATGGAGCATCTGAAATATTTCCATTTATATATATTAGATGTATATTAAAACTAATTATTAGTATAAAATATATTATAATATAAAATTTATGCTGAAACTAAGTTAAAAAATTTATATTTTATATATAAATACATAATAGATAATTTTAATATACAAATCATATTTTTTAAAAATAAAAGAATAATTCATAATTAAGTTATAAATAATTGAGCTCAAAATCTCTTAATAATTAAGTTACAAATAATTTATCATTTCAAGTGCCAATGACTACGTGAGAGTCCGAATTGGACACTTTTAATAATTGTGGGTCCCATTAACACTTTTTGCGTTTCCACTTATCTCCGACTTTTTGGTCATCTAACCTTCCAAATGTTCCATATAAGCCGCACGATGAAATAGATCGAACGGTTGGTGTGAAGCCGTGATGCTCTGCTTCGTTTGGTTCTTTTCCTACATATATCCATACCTATCATATAATCATATATTGCTTGGCATGCCACTCCATGGTTAAACAAAGGTGTCATTGCTTACATATGTCATGTAAATTTTTTTATTATTTTCCTCTTTTTGTGACTGAAAGTATCTTCATGTTATAGTGTTTTCATTATTTACAATTTTACATACGGAAGTTTCGCCTACGTCGTCATTTTTTGGATAATTATATGGTGTTGAGACTCAAATTTATCAACACCCGCTGAGAGTATATATTGAATTTTTGAGTAAGACACGTTTCTTCTTAGTGTTAGGGCAATTATTTCAATGCTCTTGCCACAATTAGGAAAAGGTGGGTGGGACCTATAATTATCAATGCATGTGTGCAATTGTTAAGAAGAGTTAATCTTGTAAACTACAGGAATTAGAAAAAATAAAAATGACGTGTAGAATTGTGAATTACGTTAATTTACAAGTGAACTTATATCTTTTGTATGCATATATGGATTGGGGGCCTTGTGGGAGGAGACTGACTTATTTTTTTATTTTTATTTTAGTATGTTAGCGTTGTGAGCAACAATGTAATTAGATTAGTCAATAAAAGTCCTTTCTTTTGAATAATTTTTTTTTTATAAAGGCTACTAAAAAGAAATCATTTTCCAAAAAATATATATATATAACACATAAATATATTTGGACAAAGAAAAAGCCAAAAAAAAAACTAAATTTAATGGTGAAAATAAATGAAAAATATAATTTAATACCATCAAATACGTAGTGACACATTATTATTAAACCAATTTTCTATCATAGACCAATATTATTATTTCAAATATTAATATCGCAAATATTAATATAAACAATATTATTATTAGAAATATAGTTTTCAGATTTCATAATAATATTTAATAATTTCATAAAATATAGTAACATAAATTTATATTAGTGTAAACCCATTCCTCCAAATTCCAATATATATATATATATATAATAATAATAATAATAATAGTAAAAATAATAAATTTTTTGTGTGGCGATATTATAATAAATTTATATTGCCTTCCCTTGTTTATTCCAATTGAATAAATATAAAAATTAAATTACGTTTTATACTAATCCTCTCGTAATTTGTAAATTTACGCAAATCCAATTTTGTATAACAGGAAATCCAGCAGCCCAGTAATCTTCTAAGTAATTAATATTTATTTAAACAATATATTAATTATGTTCTCCTATTTTTTTCATTATGGATTTCATTATATGCTAAATCAAATAATAGTGAATAAATTAAAAGTAAGGGCAGTGCTCTGGTAAGGAAGCATTGATTCTTCCTCATATGATGAAACATATTGGATGCTTCTACTAAGTGACGCGTGCCCCTAATAATCTTGGATGAAGTACAAAGTTTCTGCCATTGATCTAGTCTTTCGTCAAATCATCTCTCTTCAGGCAGGATGCATAAATAATTAAATACTAATTAGATGCTAATGATGTTCATTAGCATTTCATTTGGGCCTTTTTTTTTCTTACCTGACTACGATGTTTTTGTCTGTTATTAGGGTCAGGTGTCTCTCAAGCTTTTATAATTAATTAATTAATTAGTCTGTAACTAATACAATTAAAAAAACAAGACAATTAGTCCCTAACAAGCGTTATTTAGTATATATTTTACCTGGCTATAGTTTATTTATGATGAATAACTTATTCAACGTAAAAATATTATATATATATAGTTTATGATCACTTAATAGTAATACCTTGAATTGTTGATATGAACAAAAAAAAATGGTATTCACCAATTAATTGATAAGTAGGGTTGGAAGTGAGTCAAGCTAACTCATGAGCTAACTCGAGCTTGACTCATTAATGGCTCGATAAGATGAGCTCATGAGCTAGCGAATTAAGCTTGAGCCTAAGTTTAAACTCGAAAATTAAATGAATTAAGCTTGAGTTTAGGTAAGCTCAACTTATTAGCTCGTGAGCCAACTCGAAAATATATATAAATATTTATTTATTTATTTATTAAATTATTAATACAGATAAAATTCAAAGTATAAAGTACTAATCACTTATTATATAAAGGTGATGTTTTATATATGAGAAAATATTTATAATCAATCATTACTTAATCAATATTAGTTGAGCGAAAAATAAGAGTAAAATAATAATTGAAAATAAATTTACATTTTTTATATTGTAGGTTGAAGTTGACTAATTTTATATATATATATATATATATATGTGTGTGTGTTATGTTAGTATAATTTAAGTGTCTTCTAATAAAGATTTTGCCATATTTAGAAATTTATCTCTCTCATAATGATAGCAGTAATTACACATCAAATTTTAATAGCACAAATCAATAGTGAAGATTTTTTATCTTCACTAGAAGAAATTTTAGTGTTTTCATCATAGACCTTCCCTATAATTTATTGACATAACATTACATATTATATTCATGTTATTTGAGCCAGCTTGTGAGTTCGAGTTAGCTCGTGAACTTTTGACAAGCCAAACTTGAACTTAAGAAATATGATCAATTGTTAATGAACTTAGCAGTAAGTCAAACTTAATTTTCGTGAGCCAAGCAAGCTTGGCCTAGCACGATTCATCTCAGCTCACTTCTAGCCCCGTTGATGAGATCTAAAACTACTTAAGAACTCTCGTACAAGCTCCTTTAATTATTATTATTATTACCAAAATTATTCTTGAATTTTTAAAACACTAACAAAAATAATTTATTTTTTATAACGGTAAAAATGTCCTCAAAATATTTAACGTTGGACATTTTGTATCTTTAAAATATTTGAGTTCATTTTTATAATTAATAAAAGTGAATGATATTTTTGTTAGCATATTTCAAAAAATAGAAGCCAGTTTTGGTGGTTCTCCCTTTTCTATTATTATTTTCATTAACATTGTTATTAGAATGATTATCAGAATTATTAAATCGTTTGCATTATTTTTTTAATTTAATTTTAATATACTGATAATATAAAAAATATTTTACATGTGTATAAATTATATATTATTAATTCGATAAAATAATCATTTTTTACAATTGATTAATAAATGGTTATCTAAAATAACAAAATTATTGATAGTATGTTACACATTGCACCAAAATCAAACACTATTTTATTTGCCTAAATATCATATTTTGCTAGATTCACAATATTACAAGCCGAAACATTCGGTTTTTTTTTTCTTGTATTTTGTGGCTCATGAACCTTATTTATTTATTTGTATTATGAATCATTTTTATTTATTGATTATATAAGTTTTTTTAAGAACTTAATTAGTTAATGGATATATAAGTTTATCAAGACAAATTCTCGAGGGAGCAAAAATTATGGCCATATAAGTGCAAAAAAGGCCTAAATGCTAATAAACATCATTAGCATCTAATTAGCATTTATGTATCCTGTCATGAGAGAGATGATTTGACAAAAGAGTCTATTAATAGCAGAGATATTGTACTTCAACAGAAAACACCAGGGACACGCGTTACTTAACGTAGACATCCAGCTTGTTTCATCATATGAGGAAGAATCATGGCTTCCTCACCAGAGTACTTAGACGACAGCAGAATTTTTATCGGGAAAAACCCTAAAAAAGAGGAACAAAAATTCATGGGACTTAGTCCAGTAAAAACTTCCACTATCAAAACTGATGAAATCAATGTAAATCCTGCATAAAGTGAATATCTCAAATCAGATACAAGAGAAGACAATAATATTAGCAAATTATATCATAATATTCAACATTATGCTAGAAATAACATACTAAAATTTTATAAAACATAGAGCAAGTTTACCAAGTCAAGATATATATTGTTTAGAACCTCTCCCTCGCCTATGTCTCTTTTTTTTTTTTTTGGTCGAATGGATTACACGCACTGCACACTCACTGTCACTAGGTTCTTGTATTAATCCACTACTTAGCTCTGCTAAGTTTAGAACACGGGATGCACCTTTGCAAGGTTAAAGTATAACCACTTGAGGCAAGCTTTGCGTTTTTTTTTTCTTTCTTTTTAACCTATTCTTTTTTTAAAAAATAATTTCCAAACCTGAACTCAGAAGGTTCGACAGGGTTATTGAAGAAGTTATATTTAAAATTGTAGCCACTGATATGATCCAGGCCGATGGCATCCAATTATGTCTGGAATAAGTATTACTAATTGGATAATATACAACAACTAAAACCAACCCTAAAAACACACCTTCTACCAGAGATTGTGGGTCGTTGGAATCATCACCATCAAAGCATCCGACACCTTTCAAAGCATACAAATAAATGCTGGTTAATGTCTTCATATGCATCATTTGCGTGCTATTTCCCTATCGCCAGGAAAGAACGGAATTAAAAGCCTTAGCAGACTTATACATAATGAGATAAACTTAGTCATTTAATGTAAATGTTTCCATTGATCTTCAATCTGCAGGTCAACAGACAGAAAATGCAGTATATAAACGGATCAATACTGCAGAACAGATGGAAGAGGAAGTTGTAGACGAAAATTAGAGAAAATCAGGCACGGCGACAATTAACTTTGGAGGATTGCTTTAGTTATTACAACCTTCTAATTCAATCATTTTTTTTTCTTAATTAGTTACTTGTTTTGCCAAGAAGCTCTATGGAATCACTATGACTTGTTGGACCAAGAAAGAAGGGGGGAAAAGAGCATAGTGGGTGAAAATATAAGACTATATAAGAGGATTATATGGAATGTGTTTCATACAATACCGTTCCATTGCAGTTAATAATTTAATTTACTATCAACTTGAAATAAAGTATCTTCATCATGAATATACCTCATTAGTTAGTATTATCATCAATCAGGGAAGACCAGCAAAGCATCCAGTTTCTGATAACTGATAAGTTCGCAATTGCACGCCCAAGGAGTTTAGTATTACAGAAATGTCAAATCCACTAAGTCGCATCTCATACCTAATCTCATTTTCTTTTACAAACAAAACTATCATGTGACAAGATTTGTAGAAAATAACTATAAAGTTGCTATCATTCTTGGACAACAATTTTACAACAGATAACGGACCAGCTAACAAGCTAGCAGTACCTCTTCCCCAACTAATTCACAGTCCACACAAAGCACAGGTCTTGTGAAACTAAAAGATATCAAAGGCACTTGATCATTCATACTAAGATACCTTTCCTGAAAAAAGGATTATACATCATGAGAAGGAAAAAATAACAAAAACAAAAACAAAACAAAACTCAAACAGTGATAAAATCAATACATAAGAAAATTGAAGAGAGTCAATCTATAGTTACCTGGCATTCTCCTCTTCACATACAATCAAGTGTCCATACAAATGTAGATACAAATTTAGGCATGCCAACCTGCCTGAGCAGTCTCACATGTCTGGCCACACTCAAAGTTTTGGTTGCTTGTACAAACAAACAACAACAAAGCATTGTCCCACTAGGTGGGGTCGGCTATATTGGATCAAATGACACTATTGAGCTTTATTATGTATCATGTCTACAGACTAACCGTTTACATGTAGATCTCGTTTGGCCACCTCATGAATGGTCTTCTTAGGTCTTCCTCTGCCTTTCACCCCTTGTTCACCTATTGGTTGCTTGTATACGAGGAAATGATGGGAAGGAGGCAGTGAGTTCTCGTAGTTCCAGGCTGCATTAATAATTTTTAAATGAGAATGCCATATTATGATGCTACTTTATTAGAGAATTGAGAAGTAGACAGAAACTGAATGAAGAAAATGAGATCTGAATTCTGATATTATTGATCTGAATGATACAGTATACATTCATCTGTTTATATACAAAGTCAGTTGCTTCTTCTGCAAGCTATACTAGGGGTAGTTTAGGGAATCACATTCTTAAGTTGGTTACTGCTAGATGTTATCCTAGCTGGCATAGGTGTAGTCCTAGCTATCACAGATGTAGCCTACTCTGTTTTCCTTAATTAACATGTTCATCTTCAAATACAACAGATAATGAGTAACAAGTCCTACATTATCATCATCTAATGTCACCTATAGGGAAGGAGAAAATCAACATAGGAATCTTTTTTATTTTTTCATTGATTAGTTGTATAGAGCATAACATCTCTAAAACAAAAGCTGCAAGCCAATACAAACTTATTATTGATGTTTTGAACCATTGAACCACTCCCAACCGTGGGGAAAAATCAGAAATGAATTTAATTGGTTTTCTTTATATATGTTGAGCTATATTTTCGTATCAATTTTCTCTTAATTTGGTCCCCAAGTTTTAACTCAATAATCTAACTAACAGACTGCCTATGTATGCAGTTAACTGTGGTTGTGGCGGTTAACAGCTAGCTCATATGACACTAAAGGTGACAAACTAAATTTGGTATCTTAAGGGACTTAATTTGATCCCTCAATTGAGTAAATTTTATAAATGTGGATGACTCAATAACTCAATATAGACAACATTCCCACACTAGCAGGTAGCACACATAAGTATTATGTTAATTAGTATTCATGGTTATAAAACTCAGGGACCAAATTGAGTCATATTTCCATCTTTCTTACTATACATTTTCCTCAAATTGGATGTTTTCCCAACAAAACCACACATAAGAATACAATAGACTAGGCCTAAGTGAGGAGTAAGATTAGTGTCATAAAACTCTAATGAATAGAGAAGTTCTGCTGATGACAGTAGGCACTAACAGTTGCTAACAGTCATTGTAACTGCCAAATGGTCAAAAGACTGTTATAACCCTCTCTATAGCTTGCCTAGAGAAAGCCATCCATCTTCCCCTAATATATATTATGTTATATAACACATTCAGCATAATAATCAACATATCAGTTCATCATGTCATATGATATCTGTACCATATCTTAGAAATGATTTATGAACAAATATTTTACATGATTTCATAGGATTAGGTTTGATACTTAATATGTTTACAGGATTATTTCCTCATATACTTGGGATTAGGATTTGCCAATTATAATAGATAGTGATAATCATATCTTGTCTCTTGTAACACCATATGGAATCAACCATTAGAGTAACACAACAATAACAAAGCATGGATCAAATGAAGTCACTGAACTCTTTCATGGATCATGTCATCATACAATCAGAGTAACGCATCCATATATTTTTCAATCCTTATTTCCTATCTTTTGATAGCTTTCCCTATTTGATTCTCACATTTTCAATTCTCAACAACGGAACAACAAATAGATCTTGAAAGAACAAGTTGAGAATATAATAGTGACCCTATATATATAAGTTCAAAACAAAATGAAAATGCCAGTGATATGGCCCCAACGGTTAAAATTGTCACACAAGTTCTATATTCCATAAAGAAATAAATAAAGACAATTGGTGGCCTTATCATATGTTAACTTGGTACCTTAAGAATATTGTATGTTTTTAACTAAAGCCAGCTTCTTTTACCAGATATCATGTATCCTCTGCTAGAAAGTGAGAGCTTAAAGACAGAAATTGAGTTTGCCACAGCAAAATCAATTCCAATCTATAAGTTTTGTCAAATTCATTTTGGCAGAAGCTCCATGATATATGTATACCTGTGCATTCAACATCCTTGCACAATCAGAAAAAACAAATAAAGTGGACCATAAAACTTAAGTGAATCAATACCAAAAAAAAAAAAGCTCAAGTGGGAATCTACCAAGAACATATAAATAACACAAAAGGCCACAAATTCTACTCTAAATCCAAAGAAGATTTTGGTCAGCTTTTGGATGAAATTAGACCATGTAACGTAATATCTAGAAATCTTAAGGTACACAAAATTGATAACCATGTCTACCAACTACCATGGGCTAAGCATCAAGAAATGAGAGAATCAGACAAAGATAGTAAAAATAAGCTATGTTGGGGAAAAATGATTCTCATTCAACAATATGTAAGCTATAACATCGGAAAACAAAAGGAGAAAACATACAAAAAAAAATAAAAATAAAAAACAGAAGTAAACATGTATTTTCTCTTCTCCTTCTCAGACACTGCTACAAGAAATTAATTAAGAACATGGAAAAAAAAAAAGATAGTAAGGGGTTGTTTGTGAGTTGTGATTTTGGAGAGAAAAGAAAAGTCTTGTAGTATAAAAATTTGAATTTTTACACTTAGAAACCCTTTCTTTCCCTCTGTTCTCCCCTAAAATCACAACTCGCAAATAATCCCAATGGCTGTAACCATGTAAATTAAAAGACCTCATTCCCCAATATGTGATACCCCAGAGTTTATGTCACCTGAGACCTGACCTTGTGAAGCAACAGTATCGGAACTTGCGTGAGAGCGTGTAGTGAGGAGGTTGTAGATGTCGTTATAGTGGGATATTATTGCTACCAATAATATAATGACATTGACGATGATGAAGGAGGATAAGGGACAGTGAGGAGGCAGAGGCAGCAATACCCACAAGATGGCTTCGAAAGAAATGAGAGAGAAGAAGATCAAGAAAGTAGCAGTTACGAGGCTGGGATTGGCTCCCCTTGCAATGGCAGAGCAGATGGTAGCAACATGGTAAACCAACATTAATAGCCAGTGTTCTTCATAAGGATTAGCCGGTAACAGTTGGCGCACTGCTGCAGTTAAATCTTCCACCAGTTTCGCAAGATTGTGTAAGCTGTTATATGCGTTACTTGAAGTTCCCCTGCAAGAGGAATGAATTGCACGTTAGTGGTCGCTGTTAACTGGTAATCTGCTACACAAAACTTGTGGGGAACATCCCTAGTTACTAAAATTGGTCTTTAGTAACTAGTGTAAAAAGATAAAGAAAATATATATATAACAAAAATTATTGTAGTATATCAGATGTCCCCAAAGGGACGAATTGTACATGTATATAAATATATAGAAGCTAATTTTTAGGATTTTTTATTTAAAATCATATCTAGCGTTTATTTTATATTTAAAAATCATCCATGTAGATCAAAAATTTTTTCCCTTTTTATAGTAATCACCACCAATATAATCACAAATTTTTGAATAAGTTCAGAAAATTAAATTTTTAATTTTTTTAAAAGTATTGTTGATAATTATCATAAAGAGGAAAATAATAATGATAGAAATGATGTAATTCGAGGAATTATTGTTTTTTAAAAAACTTTTATAATAAAAGTAAATATTAAGAATGATTTTTTAAAAAAAAAACTTAAGAACTATTTTAATTTTTTTTTTCTTCAAAACTACACCAAAATAGTATTATTTTTGTGTGATTGCCATACTCATACTCGCAAGCTTGGCTTTAACCGGGTAAGGTTGTTGAAATGTCTAATACGTATTGAGTTATTGTTGACTTTTTCAGCTAAAGACCAAATGGCCAATCTATCTAATTACTATGATGTATGAATACTAAGGGTGGGTTTGGTTACGAGTATTGGGATTAAGACTTAGAAATTAAGATTCGGTGATTAAGATTGGGAGGCTCATATTGAAAAACTAAAACTGAAATAGATTTCTGTATTATGTTTGGTTTAAAATTAATTAGAAATAAGACTGAGAGATAGAAATTAAACTAAATTGATGGAGCAGAAATAAAGGTTAGTATTGAAAACTATAATGTTGATTGAGGATATTTGAGTAAAAAAATATTATTAACGTTTTAGTCTCCGTCCTCATTCTCTCAGTCCCTCCAATTTAAAGGTACTGAAAATAATTTTAGTTCTAGTCTTTGTCCAACATACTCTCAATCCCAATACTCAGAACCAAACGCACCCACAAAGATATAGAACATGATACGACACGAGACACGTCCAAAATGTTAATTTTAAGTTTTTATATGAAATAGAACACCTCATATATATATATATATAAAAATTATAATGTATTTTCAAATATATATAATATATTTTTTAATAAAATTTTGATATTTTTTATATTAAAATATAAATTATTATTTTAATTTTTTTAATTAAATAAAGTATTTAAGATAATTTTTAATTTTAAAAATGTTAATATATATTATTTTAAAATTCATCTAAAAAATATAAGTTAAGAATAAAGTTAAATATTTTGATATGTCAAGTATGTCCGAAGAAATATTTTTAAAATTTTTTGAATGATATGAATAGATGCACTGCACACAACAAATGTATATATATTTGACGAGTGTTAATGAATGTTGTGTCCGAAAAATATCCGACATCTGGATAATTTTTTTTCTAGATAAGAATAAAAAATAATCCGTAGGAGAGGTATTTGACTATTTGGCACATTATTTATTTATTAAGCAGTAATAATCCGTAATCCGTAGCAATAAACATGGCATCTTGTTCACCTAAAATGTGTGCAACGATGATAACAAAAAAAAAAAGCATTTAGAAACGGTACGATCAAGTCTTATTTTAAAAGAAATCTATAGAAGCTAGCGAATAAAAGTTTAAAGATATATATTATTTCTTAATTAACTTATTGGATAACTTATTAATACAAACTTAATATTAGTGGTTAATTTTTTTCTTCATTTTAGACTGGATTTTTTTTTTCGTCCGAGATCCGAAGTTCTGCCAAGACTAATTCAAATTTAACCGGGACCATGCATTTAATAGAGAACCAACTTTTTATTAGATCACTTAACATTAATAAATGCCAATGAGTTGTAGTTTAGATGGTATTATTCCTTTCTCCGTTTAAAAAAAGTTTAGAAAACTTATAGTTTGTTAGTCAATAAGTGACTAATAAGTTTTTTTCTTTTTTTCATCTTTCTTCTTTTACTACTAATTATTTCTTTAATTATGCTTATGAGCTCCTTAACATTGGTTCCTAATATTACTGATTATTTAATAAAAGGATACAGAGCCAATGAGTAATTGTTACCACATTGGTGGTGTTAATACTGATATCGGAATTTACATGGAAGGTAGATGAAATGTGAACATATGAATAAAAAATAACTTTAAAAAATTAACTTAATTAAATTAGCTAGCAAAAGTTAGAGTTTTTAGTTGGACTCAGATAATTAAGATTTAAACTCGAGATTTCTTTCATAGTGTAAAAGATAATTATATATCATCATCTTGACTAACGCAACATTTATTAATTTTATACATATTATTTAACAAATAAAATAATAGGTACATCAATTATGTCTATTAAGGTTATATTAGTGTTCTTCTGAATTTGTTAACAGACGAAAAAATATAATGAATGTGGTTCCAACCCCAAAAAATATAACATGTTAAAAGACGAAAAAGGAAAAGTTAACCTAATTAAACTAAAATTGACAATACTTTTTAAAGACAAAACTTATTGAAGCCTAAAAAAATTAATTAAAACACCTAAGCAGAGAGAGAGAAAGAAAGAAGGGCTCTCCTCTGGTTGCCAAAAGAAGAAGTTGTTGCTGCTGCCCCTTGTAGTGTGAGGGTTGATCTCATCATCTACTCTTCAAGTCTTCGCCATAGCCTTTTGCTTAATTTGCTTGAAACTATGATTCCGTGTTTGTATCTCTGATTCTGCTGATTTGACCCGAAACAGTAGTGTATTTGTTTGTCTTTGTATTATTTTGCTTTGCCATCATCATTGAATTAAATGTTTTGGATATATGTTTCTAATTATTATTTGCTGTTGCTGTTCATCACCACTTAATGAGATCCTTTGTAAAAAAAAAAAAAAAACTGCATGTTTACAACTTAGAAATTGTGGTTTGAGACTATGAGTCCCATTTATCATGACCGTATATTAATATATTATTCAGTTCAAACAAAA
>JASCZI010241680.1:124025-138041 GCA_036250425.1 Stylosanthes scabra
CTGCATGTTTACAACTTAGAAATTGTGGTTTGAGACTATGAGTCCCATTTATCATGACCGTATATTAATATATTATTCAGTTCAAACAAAAAGATAAAAAAAAATTTTGAGAGTCAATTTTAGAGAATTATTAGAAAATAAATAAGTAAACTATGATTTAAAATAAAAAAATTATCATTCATAATTAAAAAACGTTATTAATTATGGATGATAATTTTTTAATTTTAAATGATAACTTATTTATTCATTCTCTAATATAAATTTCATAATATTATTGAAAAAAAAATTAAAGAATGTAAACATAAACCATCTTCATCATGGATACCATATAAATTTGAATTTCAGAAACAAACATGACATGACACATAGTTACATTCTTTAGAAATAGTATAATAATGCATAAGAATTAACTCATCAATTTTGTTGGGTGAAATTTCCGAACCAAGCTACCAGCTATATATAAATAGGTGATATAGTTAAGCTCCATTATCACGGAATTTTACTAATTTGACACACCAAGCTAAGTGGCGTAGTGGCATTAATCTACTCTACTGAAAATTATATGAACTCACTGATGTTATCTTATCAATAGATTTAAGCATACACTTTAATTCGCATGTTATCCGATCCACCCAATCCACAAAATTTCAAAATTATTTTAAAATTTTACATAATTTGTACCGGTAATACTATCCATAAATTTATTTTAGCCAATCAATTAACTTATTTATTTCTATTAATAAATAAAAAATTATTTTGATGTGTCAAATAATATAAAAAAATAAAATTAAAATGAAATTTTATTTAACATCGAAATAATTTTTTATTTGACAAAAAATAAATAATTTTTGATTAAATTTAATTGGATAAAATAGATTAGCATTTAGAATTATTGAATTTCTACTGACACATAACAGATTTATAACCTTCAACATAAGTTTAAATATTCATTATATGCAAACATAATTAATATCTATTAAATTAAAAAACTACATTCATAACTTAAAAGAGATAGATCAACTAACAAATAGCTACAGTTATGTCGATATAAAATAACCTAATAATGCACGTTAAAACATAAAATAAGACTTGAACCTTCATAAAAAGAAAGTAAATGTAAATCACATGTCATATATAAACAACAAAGTGTTATCTGTAAAACATATTGGATGCAAAATGATCGGGACGAATAATAAAATAAGAAAAATATTTAATAACCATCTTAATATCCACCAAACTCAACCAATAGTTTTCTTTTGATCTTTAATTAATGTTTCTCGTATTATTCCAATTTATATGTTACACGGCTGTAATAATAATTAATAAAAAAAATTCTTTAAAATTTGATTTAATTTCAATTTGAAACATATATATAGTATAATTAAATAAAGAAGATAGTTATATAAAAAAATTAATTATGCTAATTAAATTAGGAGAATGATTTACACTCTTTTGTAGATGAAATTATTATTAAATATATATTTTATTTATTGTTTATAATAATATTGGTTATATAGGATTACCGAATATTAAATAACCAACAAAAAATTTAACCAACATTTATCAATAATTCAAAAAAAAACCTAATCTCATTAATAGATTTGATCTATTTTACTATGTTTAGAATTATTTGTTTCCTAAGTTTCAAATTACTAAATTTAGATAGTTCAAATATGCACAAAGATTAGAAATTAAACACTTGTGTAGCTGCTAGATGGGATCGGATGAGATAGTTATGTTGCTTAGATTACAGGTTTTATATACTAAATTTATTCCCTAAAATATAAAGAACAAGAACCCTAGTTATCTCAACCTAGCTCCTAAACAAGTAAAATTGCTCCGTTTTCATGTCCATGTATAAGCTTAAAAGAAAGATAAGATACACACCACTGAGATCAAAATATATGTTTACCTGACGTCCATGACGGGTAGCAGTAGAGAACTTTGGATTTGAGCACTTGGCAGAGCAAAATTATCTCCTGCTATCACCTGATTTGAGTTTTGACTTTTGAGTATTGTAGTTGTAGCCACAGGAGATTGGGGGAGAAAGTAGAAAGAAGTTGGAAGTGGCACTTTGATAAAGCAGATCCTGCTACTTTTATATACACACGGAAAAAATACGGTAAAATAAAAAAAAAAACGGACTAGCAATTAGCGAAGCCTCTAGAAGCTTCCACGGAACCGTTCGATCCATTTCAATATGGACGGTTAGATGAAGCACTTAACAACCTATGCTTAATTACAAGCAACTTGCCATATCTCAATTCTCAACATCGCAAGTGAGAAAAGTCAGAAACTGAAAAAACGCGCACCGGAAGTACAAAAACTATATTTTATTGACGCACGAAAAATATTAGGGAGATTCTATGCTGCTGGAACTTCCCAAAATATTATAGTAATTATCTCACATATTCTAGTTCCTTGTTAGTATCGATTATCAAACCATGCCTATTGATGGCCATGGGATATCTTAACAATTAGTGGCGGAGCTTGAAAATTTTTTTTGAAAAGTAAAAAATTTCATAGTGTTATTATGTTAAAATAAAATTAAAGGAATTAACAAAAAAGTTCAATTAATAAAACTATAAAATATTATTAAATTAAATGAATAAAAAAATTATTCAAATTTTTAAAATTATACAAAATAATATATTTGTTTGGAACTTTTCTTAAAAATATAGAAATTTTAAGAATTGCAATTTAAAAATTTTTTATCAATTTTTTTTGTTTGAGAACTAGCAAGCTTTATTTTTTCTCATGATAGTAAGATTTGATTTTATGGTTATATAGGTATAATATAATAAAAAAAATTTAAGTAAAATATATTATTATTTTTAAGTGATCTAATTAAATAAATATCAAGTTTCAAAAATATTAGTAATAATATCACTTGTTTAGTAAGAATGAATGAAGGATAAAGTTTTTTTTTTTAAAAAAAATAATGAATGATAAAGTATTAAAAAAAGGAATGAGAAACAAAGTTTTTAAAAAATGAATGAATGATAAAGTATTTTAAAAAATAATGAGAAACAAGCATTGAAGTAAAAATGAAAAAGGCTGATGAATGAGAAAGAAAGTAAAAAAAAAAAGAAATGAATGAATGATAATAAAATATTAAAAATTGAAGTAAAAATAGAAAAAACTGAAGCAAGAGAATATTGAACACACAACCTTTACATTTCCTTTTTCTTTTCTTTAAATTTTGGTCAACAAAAAATAAAAAAATAAAAACCTTCACATTTCTATCACTTCATTGAACCACCTAGACTATTTAGCCTTTCATTAGAAGAATTTCTATTAAAATTTTTATAAAAACTTCGGGGCATAACCCCATTATCTCCCTAAATCTCCGCTTAAGTTAACAATGATGAGTTTTATTTTATTTATTAATTTGTTAGAATACTTTTGGATCAGATGATTTTGTAACTCTAACAATCATTCTATAATTTTAGGGATATATCTATTTTGTTAATTAAATTCAATTAAATCATTAATTTTTATGACAAAAAAAATTATTTTAATATTAAATAAAAGATTATTTATGTGTTAAATTTTTATGCTAATTGATATCAAAAACTTTTTTTATATAAAAATTGATAATTTGGTTTGGTAAAATATACACCTAATATTATGGATTTTATAAATATCTAAACCTAAATAATAATTGAGTCTAAAGACATACCTTGATTTTTCGGTTGATCTATGCTGAATCTATTTAAACTTTTGTTAGGAAAAAAAAGGGGTGATGGCTTCGGGTTCGGTATAATTTGTATTCATTTTGAAATAAAAATTAATTCAAAGCAAATTATATACCTCATTGCAATTTAGATTAATGATTTGGATTTTCAATTAAGTTGAATCTGATCCAAACTTTGTTGTTTACACTGGTTCAATTTATTCAATTTTTTTTAAAAGAAATAAAAGTTAAGTTGATAAAATAATAAGTGTAATGCTATTTGAACAAGTACCAAATGATTTATTTATAAGAAAGTATAGGTAACCAATAATTTTTAAACCAACAAATCAATCAACAAAAAATAGAACATTCATAATTACTATTAATAGAACATCCAAAAAAAATTCATAGAACATCCGAAACCTAAAGTAACTATCAACTAACTTTAGAAACAGAACATCTGAAACCTAAAATCTGAAACCGAAAGAAATAGAACATCTAATTCGAATTGTTGGCTGATGTTATTTTGATGTCAAATAGTATAAAAATTGTACCTAAATAAAGTTTTATTTGACATCGAAATAATCTTCTATTTAGCATAGAAATAAATGACTTAGTTGGATTTAATTGGCCAAAACCACTTGTGCACATAGAATTAATGAATTATTGAAAGAGTAATGCTGGGGAGCCAACGTTAGGGAGCCCATATGGAGCTCATGAGTGTAATTAAGGAAATAATGGATAGTAAAAGAGGAAGAAAAAAGAAGAAAAATTGATATTGGCTCCCTATAGGCTCCTAAGGTTGGCTCCCAAGACTTTTTCTTATATAAAATAATAAATAACTATAATAATATTGTCGCATATCATAGTTTAAAAATGGGATTGAATTGTATCGATTTAAAATGTTAGAATTGGAATTCAATTTGTTAAAAATATGATCTAATTAGTCTATATCTGAATTATTGCAGTGTTGATCAATTTTCAATTTAAATTGAGAGGATTAGATGAACAATTACTTAACACCACCCTTACCTTAGAGGCTTAGAATACCTTTCACATAACATTGCCTAATTAATTTCTTAGATCCTTTAACATAATTACATAACCATAAAATTGCACTAAAGTAATGAAATGAAGCACCTCCAAATAATCAATTTTTTTTTAATCTCTATCTAGATTTTCATGTCGAATCTTTGATCCCGTAAAAATCTCTTTCCTATAAACTTGGTAATAGTAACATTGTTCTTAACCGTTAAGATATATAATATTGCTCAATAACAAATATCACACAGTTAAGAATAGTATTATTGGACCTATAAATCAATTAATTTAAAAATTGTACGTTTTTAATAATTTTGCTAAATTTAGAATGAATAAAAATCTAGACTTCTTTCGTTCGTAGCCCTTTTTAGCACTTTTTAAGATATTTTCTCTCAACTTTTCTCTAATTCTATAATTTTTCATGCTAATTGATACTTAATCATATCTATTAATTACGAGGTGGATGATAAGTTTGTTGGTCATGTGAAGTTTGGATTCATTTCATGGTCATTTAAAACATTCACATTTTATACTCATGTTTCAGAAAAACAATAATGCTACATATACACACAAACACATCATACATACAAATCTCCCCCACACTCAAGTCAGGCGAGTGTTTTCACGAGAGAAAACACATTCACGCGTCTTCTTCTTCTCCTCCTTCTTCTTCTTCACCGCCTCCAGTCCATCTCAACCTTCGTCTCCGCTTCTTCTTCTTCCTCTTCCTCTTCTTCTTCGCCTCCGCCTCTTCTTCTTCCCCCTTCTCCGTTACGCCGTTGTCACCTTCGTCATCCTGTCGCTGTTGCCGTTACTGGTTCGCGCAATCGTCCTCTGCAACAGGTTCTTCTTCTTCTTCCAATATTCAAAAGTACTCCAAATGTACTCAAATTCTGCACAAATTAGGTTTAGATTCTGTTTTTTGTTTGAAACTGAGTGTTTGAAACCCTTGAATGTTAAATGATAAAATCATTTAGAATTCTGTTCATTTGATTTTAAAATTATGCGCAAATTGATTTTGGATTCTGTTTATGGTTTGAATCTGAGTGTTTGAAACCATGATAAAATCAATTTGAGCAGAATTTTAAACCAATTTGAGCAGCATTTTCATATGCAGACGAACATAGCGTTAAATCAATTTGAGCAGAATTTTAAACCAATTTGAGCAGAATTTTCATATGTAGATGAACAGAACGCTAAACCAATTTGAACATAATTTTGATATCTAGATGAACAGAACGTTAAACCAATCTGAGCAGAATTTTCATATCTAAATGAGCAGAATTTTAAACCAATTTGAGCAGCATTTCCATATCTAGATGAACAGAAACGTTAAACAAATTTGACATTTGAGCAGAATTTTAAACCAATTTGAACAGAATTTTCATATCTAGATGAACAGAATGTGAAACCAATTTGAGCAGAATTTTACAAAACGTTAAACTAATTTGAGCAGAATTTTAAACCAATTTGAGCAGAATTTTCATATCTAGATGAATAGAACGTTAAACCAATTTGAGCAGAGTTTTCATATATAGATTAACAGAACATTAAACCAATTTGAGCAGAATTTGAAACCAATTTGGGTAGAATTTTTAAACTTAATAATAATAAAGCAAATAAACTAATTCAAAAACAACCACAAACACCATCATATAATAGAGGAAGAAGAACAAGTAGAAGAAGAAGAACAAAAACAACCACATAATAGAGAAAGGAGAAGAAGAACAACAACAACGTAACATAAAAGAAGAAGTAGAAAGAAAAATAAAAACAACCACATAATATAGATGAAGGAGAAGAAGAAGAATAACAACGTAACATAAAAGGAGAAGGAGGATGAGGAAAAAGAAGAGAAAGAGGCGGAGTACAAAGTGGAGATGGAACCATAGTACGAAATGGTGGCAGAGGCGGAGGCGGGGGCAAGACGGTGAAGAAGAAGAAGAAAAAGAAAGAAAAAGAAAGAAGAAAGATGAAGAAAAGAGGAAGAGGAAGAAGAAGGAGGAAGAAGAAGTAAAGCACGGAAGAAAGATGAAGAGAGAGAAAAAAAGCGTTAATCGACGTCGAATCTTTTTTTTGGGGCGCATGTGAGTGTGCTTTTAAAGTCATGTGTATGTGTGTACATGTATATTAATTATTAGACAAATATCTTCAAAATTTACCCGGAAAGTTTAGTTCAAATTTGGAAAAAAAAATGAATTTAATTTCTATGCACCGTCAGTGTATAACACATGCATCGAATCAGGTGTTACCACATTATTAAAAGCAATTAATTTTTAAAGTCACTACTTTTAAAGTCATATAAATGCATAAATCTGATTGGATGACTGTGTAAAACTCTTTACACCGTCAGTGCATTAAAATTAAACTAAAAAAAATTGCGCCTTAAGCCTATTCGGGCTGAAAAATATTGCATTTCATAAAACAACGAAATTACAAAATCCTCAAGAACTTAACTATCACTTTACTCTAAATTTAACTTGCCAACCGTGCAAAGCAAAATTATTCAAAACAAAATAAACCCATGCAAGTTAGAAGTTATGGAGGTTGGACCAGATGAAAGACAGATCTATGAAATGCTCAATAAGGACAAAGGGAGATCTAAAATGACTTTGAATGAGGCGCCATAAATGGGCTTACTACAAATATGATACATTAAGATTTAAGATATAGGGGGTTCTAAGTTTCTATCATTCTTGAAATAATAATTTTAAGTAGGAAGGTGTTAATGTTCAAGTGTGAAGGGTTAGTTCCACATCTTTGAGAGCAAGGAGAAGTGAGGTGTTTATAAGATGAGAGATCTACCTACTTGACACCTTAAGGTTTTGAGTTAGATGTGGTGTCTTCTCATTTTGTGTTCTCTTACTTGGTTCCTCCCTAAAATCTCTTCCCGACGGTTTTTGCTCCCCACTTGATCGGCTTGGTTTTAAGGAGTATTTATAATAAGCATCGAAAGTCTTCTCGACAAAGTGATTCGAGCGGCGAGTCCCGCAATTTGTGCGGCGGTGTGATGGACAAATACTCGAAATATGGTGAAGGAGTTAGGGGAGTTGTGCTCGATGTGGAGACTCATACTTGAGGGGGAGATTGTTGATGTTCAAGTGTGAGGGGTTAGTTCCACATCTTTGAGAGCAAGAAGAAGTGAAGTGTTTATAAGATGATGACCCACCTACTTGACACCTTAAGGTCTTGAGTTAGATGTTGTGTTTTCTCATCTTGTGTTTTCTCACTTGGTTTCTCCTTAAAGTCTCTCCCCAAGCTTTTGGAAACATATTATGCAATATATCATGTTTTCAGTATTCAATTATCTCCTGTCATTGCCAAATTAAACTTTCAATGAGAAAGCATTTTCAGATAACTTAATTTAGGACAAACATATCTACATAGATAAGGGTTGTAACTTGTAATCCATCAAAACAAAATACCAAGGCTTTTAATCTCCATAACATCACATAAACCACAAAAGTTGGTAATAATCCACACAAAGCTCAGGTCTTGAGAAAATAAAAGATATCACAGGTAGATGACAATTCACTGAATTCAGACTAAGCAACTTTTCCCCAAAAATAGATTATATATAATCTACTGAAAGCTTAAAATAATAGTGCCTATAAAATCAATAAAAAAAAAAGAACTGAGCCAATGTGCTACAATATCATCATACAAATTCTCCTGGTAGTTGGTACCTTACTACTACATCTACAAGAGTTAAAGTTGACTATGGATGCTGATAATCTAGTTTCGTTGCCTGTCGCCTTAAGTAAGTTACGAACCAGCTCCCATAAAGGTCTCCCTGACATAAATTAGAGCAAAAATAAGCATATAACATGACAAAAAAAAATTTTAAGAGTAAAAACATAGGAAAATGAGCAAAGTGCAAGCTCAAGTTATAAATGAGTACCCTATCACCTGTTAAAATCATAAGCACCAGCATCATATGTTGTTCCAGCACCATATTCAAATCCTGTTGCAGCAGGCATGTCATCAATATCTTAGAAACTCCATGTTTAAATGTAGTTAATAACTCAAGTTGGAAGAAATCATATAGACATTGCGATTATCAACATTACTTCAATCTGTTCATCTTCTCTGTTGAAAAGTTCTGCTGCTTTTCTATATTAGCTTCTCCCCTATAGAGTTTCCGTACAATGATACAAATAACCCTAGCACATTTGTACTAACATCACCACAGTTTGGTTGAAAAAAATGCAGATATAAATATAGGCATGCAAACCTGCCAGAGCAGTCTCACATGTCTAGCCACACTCAAAGCTCTGGTTGCTCATATACCAGGAATCTATTGGAAGGAGGCAGCGAGTTCTGGTAGTTCGCAGTCTGCATTAATAATTTTTAAATGAGAACTACATCTTATGGTGCTACTTTATTGGTGATTCAAGGAGTAGAGAGAGAAAATAAGATCTGAATTCTGATATTACTTTATTGGACCGGGTTCTAGCAGTTGGTCGCTGATGAGGGCTTTTGCAAGCTTCTTGAACTCCTGAATGTATGTACTCAGTGCGTGTGGACCATATAGTGTGGAAGCACCCTAACAATTTGGAAAGTTAAGTTAGTTACACAAAAAAATGTCAGGGTGTGTTTGATTTGCATTTATATTTTTGTTTTCATTTTCAGTATTCTATTTTTAGGATTTTGCGAAGAAAACGGTGAAAACAATAAAACCATGACTTCTGTTTTCACAAAACGCACCCTAATATATTGTCAATGCAAACAAAACATCCTATAGGGGAGGTTAGGTATTACGTTCTAATGTTCTATAACATATCTATTATTGCCTGTAATATCAGCTATTACCTATGCCTAAGAGGGGTAAGCTTGAATTTCGAGAAATCTCAGGAAAAGTGAGTGCAATTTGATCTTTGAATATTTACATCCATCTCTTTTCATGAAAATGAAGAGTAGTTACTAAAATCCCAAGTACCACATTCCTTTTATATATAGGTATGGAAAAATTTATCGATGTCTTAATTTTCTCTTTCTAACTACAAAGTTATATTAGTGAATTTAGATAACTAATTATAAAGTTAAACTAATGTTGCATTTGGTGCTTGATATGGCAATCAAACAAAAATGTTTGCTGCAAGATTCATGTCACTTCGAGAAAATATTACAACTAACCTCATATCTTTGCACTTGGTACTCTTCATACGTTGTCACATACTGCGAATAACTATTAGTCAACCCTGCTATAAGCCTATAACCACATGCATGTTTTTAAAGTCCTTGTCATTATTTAACACTGTCTTAACCGCGTCATGAAGACCCCTCCCAGCCATGGTTGAGAACTCTATCAGAATAAAAACAATATTAAACATTTAAACATGCATGAACGATCAGCAGAAGTACGAATGCCAAAATATCATGTTTAACAAACTTGTAATAAGTACTTGATAACCTATACTTTCCAAGTAAAAGAATGATAAAAAATAGCTATTATATACACTGCATCTTCAGTCTTAGCTGAAGCAGAAGTTAGAGTTTGAGGATCTGAAGAATGGAGATTCAAACAATAATATTTTATAACAAATAACATAGTAGGAGAAAGCTAGTGTCTAGTACCTCCCGGTACACAGAGAATGACAAATTGCCCAATTCGGAGGATCTGGATTGGAAGTATCGAAGGCTGCAAAATTAACACAAAAATGCTTTATATGCAAGACTTATTTTGCTACTAACAAGAACTACACTGCATGAGTGAAACAGATGTGAGACTTCTATAGACTTTTGTATGGAACTTCTGTTAAAAATAATATGATTAACATAAAATTTAAAAAGGTAAATTACATGCACCTCCACTATAGTTTTGTCTATATTACATTGACCTCCCCTCTAGTTGTCCAACACACTAACCTTCCCTGACTTACCCATTTTTGACATGAAATACCAAACATACCCATTTCTTCTCAAATCAGAATCTCAAGGCATTCTATAAAGCTCTTGGGGGCAAAAGCTGTCAAGAATAAAAAATAAATAAACCAAGGAACTATAAAATCAAAATGTTCAGGATGCACGGGAGTAACTTACAGCCCAATCATACGGTTTCTTAATTTCACCAGTATCAAGCAAAATAGGCTTTGGATGCTGACAATCTATTTGCTCCTTGGTTGCCATTTTAAGTAAGTCACGAACCAGCTTCCAAAAAGGATTACCCTGTCACACAGAATCATGACAAATATTTAAGAATTCAAATTTAGGAAAATGGTTGCTGCAAGCAGAATGTATAGATGATTACCTTATCATCACCTTGCGTAAAATCAAAAGTTCCAGGCCCATCGGTTGTACCAGCAGCAAATGCAAATCCCATAGAAGCAGGGCATGTCCTTACTACCTTGGAAGCTCCACGTTTATGAATGACTTTGAGAGAGGATAAATCTACATAGGCATGTCGATAATCAACATCACCTACAGTTTCTTCCTCTGCTTCATTGAAAAGTTGCACTGCTTTCCTAAATTGCCTTTCCCCTATGATACGTGTACTTTCAAATTCATCTGGGTAGCTGTCATATTATGTAGAGGATGGAATTTAGTAACTATTACAGGTTTAGCAACATTTGCAAGCACTGGTGAAAATTAAAACACGCAAGAAATAATTACCCGGCTCCTTGCCTTTCCTTGTCAATTTGACTGACAAAATGCAGATACAAATTCAGGCTTCCCAGACTGCCTATGTGCACTTCTCACTCATCTTGCAACTCTCAAATTTTGTGTTGCTGATCATTGAAAGTTGGCAGAAACTTCCAGCAATTCATGATCTGCGCTTAGATTTTAATGACAATATTAATAGGAAAACGCAAAATAGTACCAAAATTATGGCACGAAACTAATCCATACTGTTTTACAGCTCTCAAATAAAATATAGTGACATGAAATTTGCATATTGAAGTACACACACTGATGCTATTAAATTACGACACTCATCATCTTGTATATCAAACATTTTCTGGAAAAGATGCTAAGTAACTTACAGCTATCAAGAAGGCCAGGAATTATATTTGAGATTCTTCATGGTAAGCGATCAATTTTCAGTCCAACAGAATAATGTATTTCAGAACTTGCTTTCTCAAACCAGTCTTCCATAAACCATGCAGCAGCACCTTTATTATCCCCGCTAATCAATGAGTTTGTGCGACTCATTGAAGTCCCATGTGTCGCAAACCAATTGAAGCTTCCAACAGGTCCAAAGTCATCGTCAACAAACTTTAAAAGAGTCATGTGTTTATCGACATCATATGTGTATTTCTTTCTCTCTCCAGCAGGATTGTTGAGATGAGCACTTGGACTGCGATTTATACAGGCATCTAGGAGTTCTCTTGCAAGATGACGATAACCTTCATAAGATTAATGAGTCTTAAATTAAATGACATAATAGCTAACAGTTATCTCTGTTGGATCTAATGCAAGCATCTAAATGCAATATTGCCTAACGCCTAACGAGGATCAAAGGGAAAATGCTAAGATTTCTTTTCTCACCCTTATTTACACGTACTGATCTGGGGCAGAAATTTACATGGGCCTGGACAATACTCTTCTCAATTCCTTCAACAAGGACATCAAATGACTGGCACACAAATCCAAGAGATGCTACAATATACACAAGATATTGGAGATAACCTCCAGGGCCAGCATGTGTGTGAATTCCACTTATAGCTACATTCTTTTCAGTATATACATCGCCACCCATGCCAAAAAAAAAAAGCAACACTTCAGCACAATAAACATTAGTTACTACAAGCAACAATCAAAAGAAAAGTTTGTCCCATATGGTCAAGCTAACTAGCATGTTTGGAAACTTAAGGTATATTAGTCATTCAAGAATTGGAATTCGTTTTCTTGAACATGAAACTAAATAATAGACCACACTTGAACTCTTTCAAACAGCTCAAAAGTAAATCGTATTCATTCTGGGCATAGTTTCCAAACCAATTCTTGATGGATTTCAACCTAAAACCGAAAATGACATTCGAAACAATTCTTTATGTATTTCCAAACCAAAATGCCTAGTCAAAACAATTATTGATGTATTTCAATATAAGGGGGAAAATGTTAACACAGTTTAATTCGTTTCATACATATTATATTCCACATCAAGTTTGGTCCCCTGAGTTTTCACTCGATAATCAGCTTGATCCCCTGAAATATATAACTGTGAATCAATTTGATCCTTTTGCCACCAATCTAACTAACATGACTGCTTATGTATGTAGTTAACTGTCATTGTGGCAGTTTAACAGCTAGCTCATGTGACACTAAAGGTGACAGACTCAATTTGGCATCTTATGGGACTTAATATGATCCCTCAATTGAGTAAATTTTATAGACGTAGATGCCTCCTTATAGACAATCGAGGGACTACAATTGGTGGCCTTATCATATGTTAACTTTGTATCTTAAGAATACTTAAGGTACAAATTTAACAGCTTAAAGACAGAAATTGAGTTTGTGACAGCAAAACCAACCCCAACTATAAGTTTTGTCAAATACATTTTGGCAGAAACTCCATGATATTTATACCTGTGCATTCAGTATTCTTGCACAATCAGAAAAAAAGGGAATAAAGTGCACCATAAAGTTTAAGTGAGAATCATCCAAGAAAATAAAAAAAACACAAAAAGGCCACAAATTGTACCCTAAATCCAAAGGAGATTTTAATCAGCTTTTGGATGAAATTAGACCATGTAAGTTGTAATGTAATATCTAGAAGTCTTAAGGTATACCAAATAGATAACCATGCCTACCAACTACCATGGTCTAAGCATCCAATAATGAGAGAATCGGACAAAGATAGTAAAAATAAGCTATGTTGGGGGATATCATTCTCATTCAACTATATGTAAACTTTAACATCAAAAGCAAAAAGAGAAAGCATACAAAAAAAACGAACAGAAGTAAACATGTATTTCCTCTTCTCCTTTTCACACACTACTACAAGAAATAATTAAGAACATGGAAAAAAAGATAGTAAGGGGTTGTTTGTGAGTTGGGATTTTGGAGAGAAAGGAAAAGTTTGTAGTATAAAAATTTGAACTTTTACACTAGAAACCCTTTCTTTCCCTCTGTTCTTTAAAATCACAAGTCACAAAAAATTCCTTACAACCACCTAAAGTATTGCATATATCCCCATAGTTCATGTCACCTGAGACCTAACCTTCTGAGTCAACAGTGTGACCTTCATTCAGAAGCAACAGTATCGGAACTTGCGTGAGAGCGTGTAGTGAGGAGGTTGTAGATGTCGTTATAGTGGGATATTATTGCTACCAATAATATAATGACATTGACGATGA
>JASCZI010241680.1:149096-175475 GCA_036250425.1 Stylosanthes scabra
ATTATTCTTCTTCTTATTATTTTACATTTTGCAACGATAATGTTTCGTGTGGTAGTCGGGATGGAGAATGTCCATGTCAATGTTTTAGTTATCTTTTCATTTTAAATTTAATGATGTGATAATATTGATTTCGTTTAAAAGTTTTTTTTTATTAAAGTAGAACGTTTGAAACTTTTCGAGATCAAAATAATGCGATTAAAATATTAGAGATTAATTTAAAATTTTAGTCAAATGTTAGGGACTAAAAGAAAATTTTACCCGTATATATTATATATTTAATTTTACCGGTATATATTATATATTAGAGAAAGTCTTGGTAGCCAATATTAGGAAGATAATAGGAAGCCAATATCATTTTTTATTTTTTTTCTCTTTTTTCTTTTACCACTCACTATTTCCCTAATTACACTCATTTGCTCCCTATTGGTTCCATAACATTGATTTCGTAGCATTATTCAATTAATTAGATTTGACTGTATCATTTAATAGGATAATATATTATTGAATGATGAAAACTTTTAAAATTTTAATTAGGTTTTACTATATCATTTAAGGGCAAGTTACCCAACTAAATTGGTTGGAAATCAAAATAATCAAAATACACCAAACTATCCAAAATGATTAATTTGCACCAAAATGCCTATTCCTATGGAATTCATGGCAGGGCCTTGGGATTTTTTAAATCCGTTGCACTCTGCCACAGATTCGATTTGTTTTTTATAATGGGAAGAATCGGTGGCAGGCTGCCATGAATTCTAGTCAATAGTGGCATTTTAACTTATGAACATTTTTGTGTTTTTTGTTGTTAAGAAGATTTTAACTTAGAAAAAATTTCGTGGTTGTTGGTGTTAGCAAAATTTTATTAAAATGAGAAAATTTGGGGGTGAAATAACAATGACATAAATAGGAATATATTAGAGTTCAAATAATTTAATACATTATTCATTTGACATACATCATAAACGAAAATGAAACCTAATCCTACGAAATACATAATAAAAAAACATTAAAGTAGACATGTCACTAACCCTAACCTAACCTTAAACACCATCACCCACAGTAGAACCTCTTTGATCACAATTCTTCCTGGTGTGACCAATCTGCCTACACAGCCCGCAACGCCTAGGCCGGTTCGGATCGACGTCATCCATGTTCGTCCTGATCCGAGTCGTTCGTGGCCGTCTCACCCTAGCTCTCCTCATGCGCGGATCTGGAATGATGGTGGGGCCGCCATATGGAGGCCAATATCCCTCTGGTATGTGTGGTGAAAAGGGCAGTCGGTAAACGTTGAAGACCTCTAACATGCGATACACATCATGTACGTAGGAGCCCCAATCCAGTTGAGACTGAGAACAACAAACAACAGTGTGCATACACGAGTAATGCAGCGCCTGAAAATGTCCACAATCACATGTCATGTTGCAGAGTGAGACACGATAGGTGCCAAGTGAAAAGCCTCCTGTAGAGCTGGTCTGTGCGACCTCAAACTCAGAGTTGTGACGATCAAACAACGTCGCGGCAAAGGACCTAGAATCCCTCATGTTCTTATCCATGGCGTCCAAAGCTGTGCCTCTGCATCATGTCCTTCCCTAACCCAAAGCTCAGCAAGTCGGAGGTACGTGGACTTCACCAATGCCGTCATGAGGAGATTTCGAGTACCCTTCAGAACAAAGTTAATGCACTCAGAAATGTTGGTCGTCATGTGACCAAATCTCCGACCACTATCCATGTACTGAGTCCAATCTCCTTCTCCATCTTACTGGTCCACTCAGCCATAGCCATGTCCTTAACTTCTAACAAACCATGCCAATAATCGAAATCAACTTCGTTCTTTGCATAAGCGGCATTCATAAGGAGCTTCTTAGCCTAAACGAACTTGAACTTTAAGGCAAAGTTCGTAGCAACATGCCTTGGACAGAAAGCACGGTAGGCGGAAGGGGAGAGCCACCCACAAGCAGGATCTTCCAAAGCAGCCTTGATCTCGTGGTGCCTATCGCTCAAAACAAGTATCCCTGTCTGCGAGGTCACATGGGCCCTCAAATGAGTCAGAAAAAACTTCCATGACTCTGTGTTTTTTCCCTCGACCAGAGCAAACGCGACTGGGAGTATGTTAGAGTTCCCGTCCTAAGCAATTGCTAATAAGAGATGGCCCCCGTATTTCCCATACAGATGAGTGCCATCAATGCTAACCAGAGGGTTGCAATGCTTGAATGCTTCCACACATGGAGGGAATGTCCAGAAAAGACGGTGAAAATACTCAACGGAGTCATCCCCCGCCCTGACAGGACAAGTCTTCAAAATCGGTAAGCTACCCGGCATGGTGAGTTGAATCCCAACAACCCACCGAGGTATCTCTGCATACGACTCGTCCCAATCCCCGTAGATGAGTGCAACGGCTTTCTGTTTCGCTCTCTATGTCTTCCTGTAACTCGGAAGGACCCATAACTAGACTCAGTGGCAGTTCGGAGCACCTTGATGGATACAGAAGCATCAGCCCTAATCAACGGAAATATGAAATCGCAGATGACATGGTAATCAAGTTGTCTGTGATCGCTTGAAATGTGTGGTGCGAGACAAATATGCGGTCCATTGTATTTTCGCACTTCCCACACACCCTTCCGTTTTCGGAGTGTCAATCGAATGAGCCAATTATATCCATGTCTGAATTGCTTGCATCGTCCGAGGTACTTAGCATGGTCTGACTCCATCACCTTATACTTTACCCCACGACGAATGCTGTAGTTCTTCACAGCAATGATAGCAACCCCCTTGTTCACAAATGTATGTCCAATCTCAAACTAAGCTTGATTCCTCGACTCTTGAGAGCCTTGCGTGCCGCTGCTTGGATCGCCTTGTGCCCGCCCCAGACTAGAAAATGTATCCAAGTTCAGGTTCGATAAGTGAGGAGGGTATTGTTGTATCCTTGAACGAGATGCACCCCCTTGTTGTGTCGGAACTGGGCCGGTGTCTTCGTCACTGTCCCCGTCCCCCTGAAAGAACTCTGGTTCATTGTTGGAGTCATCGGCTCGCAATGCCTCATCCACAAGAGGCTCCGGATCTCTCTCCACAGGCGGAACGAGCAACACATGTGGTATCCCGAATGTTGGGGACGCAACCTTGTGCGCTTTTGTATCCCCTAATTCACCAACACATTCAGCTGCTTCTGCCTCACAATATATTCCGAATGTTGGGGACGCAACCTTGTGCGCCTCTGGAACGTGCTGAATAACATGGCAAGACGGCCCGACAACAATGGCGGAATGTGGATTCAGTGTAATTTTTAAAATGAATACGAATAATCCGTGGCAGGGAAACCAAACAGAGTGCCACGGATTTCATAGAAAAGAAAAAATGGTGCAATTTGATCATTAGTATGGGATTGATGTATTTTGATAATTTTGAGGGCAAGATGATTTATTGTAGTAACTTGCCCATCATTTAATGGCATAATATATTTAATTTTCTTGTGTACTTCTGAAGTTCATTTCATTTCTTTATCCCCCCCTCTAATTTCCTTCAATTCCCAACAAGTTTCTTCAATTGATATCATCTACTTATACTCTCATATTTATCTTATTTGTTGTGTATCTGCTGGTTAATTTTGCGAAATTAAAAATGATTGATTGTTCTAGGTGTTTTACGTTTTGGATATGTGATCATTGCTAATTGCAGTGTTTTGCCTAATATTCATCACTTTCTTCTTCCATAATAATACTGGTGGAAAGCAACAATAAGTTCACCAAATCATGAATAATATCACATATCAAATTAAAATTGGTAACAAAATAAAGAAAAATGCAAAATAGATGAGGGAGGCAAGGCTCATCAAAACCGAGACAGAGAGGAATTCTAAAGGGAAGGCTATCTTGATCCAAAAAGTGGGTGGTGATCAGGGGGTGGTAGAGGGTATGGTAATGATTTCAAAGGTTTCAATATGATGCAAGAGTGGGTGATAGTTAGGGGGCAGCAGCGGATCGTGGTTAAGAATGTGGTAATGATAGAGGGAGATGATGAGTTGTCGATAAAGATGAGA
Organism: Stylosanthes scabra; assembly: GCA_036250425.1. NCBI lineage: Eukaryota > Viridiplantae > Streptophyta > Magnoliopsida > Fabales > Fabaceae > Stylosanthes > Stylosanthes scabra. The sequence continues at coordinate 153,130 of JASCZI010241680.1, forward strand.
AATGGACCATGGGAATTAAGGGGTAAAATTGAAAAAGCAAAAATTGATACACCGTTAACAAATTAACGGCAGGAGTAGATTTGAAAATTTTTCGAAAACGTTAAGAATAAAATTGAATTAAATTAAACGTTAAATGTATTTTTAAAATTTTTCAAAAACATTAGGGATAAAAAAAAGACTTTACCCGTTTTTTATTATTATTTTACATTTTTGCAATGATAATATTTTATGTGATTGTCAGACGGAGAGTATGTCTGTATCAATATTGTAGTTATCTTTTTATTTCAAATTTAACAATGGGATAACATTGATATAGTTTGAAACTTTTTTGGACTAAAATAATATGATTAAAACGTTAGAGACTAATTTAAAATTTACATCAAATGTTAGGAACTAAAATCGCAATTCATATATATATATCATATACCACATATATGGCACTCTACTTTAGCGGAACATGATGTTCCTTTCCTGTTGGCCGTTTAGATATAAAATAAAATATGTAAATGGTGTAGATTGAAGTGATATGATTTGGGTGGACACAAAGTAAAAAGGTTTATGGAAGACATGGAACCGTTTTAGAAGTTGTCCCATATGATGGGCTGTCAATGTCCTCGGTGCCCAGCTTGTGCGTCGGAGTAAAGCTGGGTTTAGTTAAGCTGTAAAGAAGTCTGACCCAAAAAAAAAAAAGTTGTAAAGAATAAGGAGTGAATGTAGAGAGTAAAACAAATTATATATATAAATTATGGGTTTAATATATTTATAAAATAAGAGTAATAATATAAAGTTATTATATTTATAATTATACATTTATAATATTTAATATTATATATTTAATTCAATAATAATTAATAAATAAAAATCAAAATTAAAATAAAAAAATTATGATTATCTATTGCTATTAAATTATTGTCCCCAACCCATGAAATATATACGTAGGCAATTAATTTATTTTTGCTTATTTTTTACAATGACCTTAACGAATAGTGTGATGTATAAAATTATATAAAATTTTTAATCAATAAAATGTAACGATATTTGGTGATTAATATATAATTTAATTCCTTTTGGAATAAAGAAAGTGTTGTGTTATACTATTTTTTTTTGTCTTCATTTTTTTTTGGTATCTTGTGTTTTATATTATGTTTGACTATGAGAACATAAAACTGAATAATCTAGCAAATAAAAAATGTTAAGGAAGCAAATGATGAATACCCTAATGTATAATTATCATTACATCGCTACAACAGATTATATATTGAGTAGCATTTCTATTTGTAAAATTAATTATTAAGTAAATTAACTTATAATTCATAGCACTTTAATAGATAAAATTATCTATATTATGAATATGTATATCTATATAATTCTATTAATGATTAAAATTATCTCCTTGTATTTGTGCAACTTAAAATGTTGGAGGAGATTGTTTACAACATATGATTAGATTGTGTAATTAAAAAAACTTAACAAGTTAGAGTGATTTGATGTGAGTATTTAATTGAAAAATGAAAATGTAATTAATTAATAATTTTATCTATAGGAAGAATCAATTAGAAAATCTAATCGTTATATAATAAGTAGGGTTGGAAGATAGATTTGATAAATTTTTTTTTAATTGATTTCCTCATAATATAGGTATTTGTCTTATTTAGTCTACAATTAATATCCCTATTTCAATCCTTTTATTTATAATTATACCATTGCATTCTAACATGTTAATTTTTATTAATTATATATGATGTAATATAATTTTATATCTTTTATATTATAGTAATTATTAAAAAAATGTATTGGTAATAAATAATTAGTTAGTCAATAATCAATTAATTTTAACCGTATCATTCGAAATCTAGCTAATAAAATTGATCATTTGAAATCCAATTAAATTTGTTATTTAAAACACAATAAAATTAATTATCGATAAAATAGTAAAACAAATCATCCAATATTAAAAAAATAGATCTTCCGAGATCAAATAAAATAGATCTTTTAAATCTTTAAATTTGTATATTACTAAAGAAAGAGTAGTTAATGGCAATGGGAGACAAAAAAAATTGTTAAAGGGCCATTAGAAAGTTGTCACCTGAAAAGTTACTAGACGATAACCAACAGAAGTGGTAGCGGCAGCAGCTAATAGTGATGCTATTGGTTTGTTGTGGTAGGTAAAATTGTGGTAATGAGTGGAGAGCAAAAGAAAAAGGAATAAAAGTAAAAGAGTAAATAAAAAAAATTGTGAATAGATTGAATATTTTTTATTTTGTTTATTGTTGTAATAATAATTATAGTAAGGCTTGGTTTGGTAAGTTTTTTTAGGTATTTGAACTTTCAAAAGTACGAGCATTTCATTTTGTGTTTGTTAATAAAAAAAAATAAAAAAATATCAATGTTTGTATTTGTCGCTTTTAAAAGATTTGAAAGAATTTAAATGGAGTTTTTCAAATATAACTTATACTTATTAGAATTAAAAAGTCTAATATAATCTTATTTAATATTTATCAATAAATATCTACATTTATTATTACACTTATATTTATAGTTTAAATTTTGAAAAATACTTCACCAAACATAATTGTTGTTACTTTTTTATCTGATTTTATGAATCACATGTCTTACTACCTTTTAAAAGGTAGCATATTTTAAAAGATTTTGTAAGTAAATTTTAAAAAAAAAGTTTTACCAAGCCAACTTTAATACTTATTTTGTCTAATTAAGTCATTTATTTTTATGTTAAATAGATAACTATTTCGATTTTCGATGTCAAATAGCACAAAAAAAATCTTATAGCTAACAAATAAATAAAATATTTAGTTGGACAAAATAAATATACATAAACTTATTGTAATAATTAATGATTCAACAGTTTGTAAATTAACCAAAATTAAAGCTAAATATTTTATTTATTTTATAAAATAAGTATATTTATATTTGTATAGCGTTCTAATAAAATCCTTTAAATATAACATGTAACTCAATTTGCATTTTAGTCCCATTTTTATTTTTATTTTTTAAAAATCTTTCTATTAATTATGCTATTTTTTTATAGAATAGAATATTTTATAAATACATTATAAATACATTAAAAAAATTTCAAGTAGATTTAGTGTATTTGTTAATAATATTTTCTGAAAATATAAATAGCACAAATCATGTTTGAGATCTCACAAAATTGTATTCTTTTATTTATGGTTTAACCTTGATTAATAGTCTAATGAATTATTCTCATATTAACTAAGAATAAACAAAAATATTATGAATTCAAAAGATTAAAAGAATTATAGACCAAATTAATTATTTTGTATAAATATGTATTATTTAATTCATTTTTATTGTATATTTTAATATATATTTTAGCTAATAATTAATTTAGTGGCTATTTTTTTTATATATAATAGCATAATTTATGATGTTTGCTAAATCTTAAATTATAACTATTTATTTGTTATATTAACTTTTTTTAATTATCTTTTTATTCATAACTTATTTGGAGTTTGAATACAACAAAATCAATTTTTCTCATTTTCTCAGCTAATAGTTAGCCACAATCCAACACGAACTAATAAGGTCTTTTTACATTGGTCTTTTATGACAAATCATCACTATAAAAAAGGTTAATTTAGTCCACTACAGAAGAAATAGTTGCTAGGCAAATTTTTTGTACAATAGAACATGATGTTCGAGTTTTATCGGCGGAACATGGGATAATTTTCACATACTAATATATTTAATTTTAGTGTAAAGCTGATTGAAAATTTAATTAGGTTTGACTACATCATTTAATGGATAATATATCATTAAATGGTAATAAATTTTAAGAATTTAATTTTTCTTTATATATATATATGATAAAAAGAATTTAATTTTTCTTATACATATACGACGGCGGTCACCTTTGATGAGCACCAACTACCAACCACCAAACACAAACTTACTTCCTCCTCTTCAATTTCCGATCACCACCCACCGATGGGGCACCCTCATCCGGCGACCATTTCCTTGGATGTGGTGGCCATCATCCTCCTGAAGCTGCCGGTGAAGTCCCTCCTCCGTTTCAAGTCCACATGCAAGTCTTGGAACGAGTTAATCTCCGATCCTAAGTTCGCGAAGGACCACCTCCGAGCCTCAGCTTCGAACCCTAACCGGAACCGCTTCCTAGTAAACTACAGAATAATCTTGGAGAACAATGAGCCACAATCCTCCGTCAGAGACTACCCTCTCTCCTCGGTGTTCGAAGGATCCATCGCCACCACCGCTTCCCCGCGTAATCCCTTCCCCTGCTCCGAGAACTTGACGAATTTCCTGTGCGATTCTTGCGACGGCATGTGCTGCATTGCCGCCACTCCAAACTGCCCCATGGTGTGGAACCCTTCCACTGGAAAGTTCAAGCAACTGCCACGTGTCGCTTGGGATGACACTCTCACATACGGCTTTGGTTACGATCATGTGAGTGACACTTACAAGGTGGTGGTGATCTTGAACCGTGGAGTTGATCACTTTGTTTATACTTTGGGTACTGATGATGATGATGAAGATTCTTGGAGAAGGATCATCCTTCGTGGAAGACTTTTCAGGGAAGTTCGTTAATGGAACTCTTAATTGGTTGGCTTTTGATGGTGACAATGACAATGCTTATTTGACTACTTTTATAGTTTCTCTTGATTTGGCTACAGAGCAGTATGAGACACTGATGGCTCCTGTTGGAAGAAGAGATGCAGGGGTTGAATTCTTGTTCTCTGCAGCGTTAAAGGGCTCCTTGTGCATCGTTGCGAATCGGCACACGGAGGCTGACTATTGGGTTATGAAGGAACATGGAAATGCTGATTCTTGGACATTGTTATTCAGGATCCCTTATTGTGTGGCTGGGTTTCCTCAATTTCTTAGGATTTACACGGCGCCCGTTTGTGTTTCTGACGATGGAGATGAGGTATTGTTGGAGTATTATTTGGGGAAGTTCATTGTTTACAATTCTAGAATTGTGTCTTTTAAAGCTCCTGGGGTTGAGGTATTCAAAGGTTCCGTTCTTGCAGCAGGTGTTTATGCTGAGACTTTGATGTCACCTACTTCCAAATAATCATGTTAATTTGGTTGCTGTGTGGTGCTATGTGTGATGTTCTTAATTATAGTGTGTTTTGGTTTAGTAGTTTATGTCCAATAATAATAATAACAGACCTAATTATTTTGCAAATTCAGAATCTCAGTATTTGAACTTTGAAGAGATGCAAGTTGAGATTTTGAGGCATGAGAATTTTTAGGCAGAATAATCGAAAGAATTTGTTGTTTTTCTTTGATTTATGTTATGTAAATCATGGTTGTTGTTGTAGTACGTTTCTTGTGGTTCAGAACTTTGTATTATTGCATGAGACAATTATTGTTACTATCAAACTGTTTTCAAGTTAATAAATTTTATGGATTTTGAATTTTTATATCAAGTTTTCCAAGTAATTACCATTCGTTTGCAGGATCGGAATATATATATTACCTTGTCGAACGTAGAGCACAATCTATGAGAAGATTATTCAAGGTTACCTTAATTTAGAATTGTAATTAAAAGGTGACAAACGACGATGATCGTTAGATGTGCATCATGCAAGGATCCCAAATGTTGTGATTAGAGTTTATAAATTAAAAAACTACTTTTGGAGTTTTAACATCCTCTGCTGGAGATGGATATACCAAATAGCTTTTAAGATTTAATATGAGTTATGACATATATTGATTTCTTCTGGAATTCAGCCGCACTAATCATTGACTCAAATAATTTGGGTAAAGTATTCTTTTGGTCTCTAATGATTCAAGTAAATTCTGTTTTAGTCTCTAATATTTAAAACATCCTATTTTGATCTCAAAAAATTTCAATTCGATTCAATGAAATTCCGTCGTTAAAAGTTAGATAAAAATTTAACATTGTAGCTGATTTATTCGTTTCTCTTTCCGTTTGGTACGGCCAATATAATCTTAACTTGTTATACAGATAAGGTCGAACCACCCACTAGCAGAACATGGGCTTTCTTGGTTTGATTCTCGCGTTACAATAAATGGTTAGAGTTTCAAATGTTTTCTTCGTTACAAGAATGAGAAGAGAAGATGAAGTGTCAAACTTTAAAATGCGAAGTTTTTTAACGTAGCATTGAAATAACTAATCACCGAACAAATAACCACGTCATATACAACGTTAAATTCCCGTCCAACCTTTAACACTGAGACTTGAATGAGTCTAATTGATATCAAAATATGACGTTTTAAACGTTATGGACTAAAATAGAATTCAACCCAAATGTTAGGGACTTGGAATACCTAGGATTGGGGGTTGTCCAATCCATGAAAAAAAAAAAAGAAGTATTCCATTTTTTTTGTTGTCCAGAAGTATTCCATTTATTCTTTATTCAATAACACCTTTTATTCCCTTTTCATTCTTTTTTTGTTTTTCCACTTTGGAATAAATATTTAAAGGGAAGAACATAACTACATCAACTTCAAGTACCATTAGTTCCTTAACTAACTAACAGTGACAAGGAAATATTTGAAGTTGGTGTATCCCTTTGTGATGTCCTGGGTCTGTGTCTGTATCTCGTTCTGTCAGTGTTTAGTGCCTTGATAATACCATGAAATTTGCAACAGGATCTCCAAAAGACACTTGGCATCCTATGGTCAAAGCGGATGCAACAAGCCAACAACCCTAACTTACTGCTAAATTGGAGGGTGTATCTTTGTAGCATCTGCCTCTTAGTCCCTGCACTCTTTTCGGATTATTATGCCATCCTCTCTAGTTTTTGCTATGTAGTTAAGGTGAACTGTGATGCTAGCTTGCGTCTGATGTTGATCCTGCTCCAAGCTTTGGTTGTATTGTAAGGGATGTTGATGGTTCTTGGTTGAAAGGCTACACATGAAGACACTGTTATGGCACTATTCTCCGGTGTGAAATTATTTGTTATTTGGGAAGATCTAATTTTGGTTTGGGAAAGGAAACTGGTTTTAGGGAGGTGATTTGTGAAATAGATAATTTAGGGAGAGTGTGCAAGTAATCATCTGGTTACTAGAATCCAAGTTATGTATTGCAATAGGAACATTGAAATAAAGTTGGTTGAGTTCGGCTAACTTAGCAACTGATGCAATAGCCAAATATGCTACCAATCAGCATGCTGATTATGTAGAGTGGTTAGAACCTGAGATAATTTCAAATCCAAAAAAAAAAAAAAGAACCTGAGATAATTTGTGTATTTGCTTAGTAGGGACCTTATTTTTCCCTCACAGGGTTACTTCCTTTTGTTTTTTCCTCTCTCTCTCTTCTATATTTTTTTATTTTCCATGTTTAGACCAAAAAAGAAACAAATGATACACAAATGGCTGTAGGATTCATTCACTAAATAACTTCCATAGAGTAGTTAAGCATTCAAATCACACATACAATAAAAGTGATGAGCAATTAAACTACCTCTGACTCTATGCTACCACAAACTCACTTGATGAACCTGTAAAGTGGTGAATTGAACCAAATAAACTCTTTGAAGCACCAAAGTGTCTTATTCTATACACACCAGGAGTCACATCATTTGGTATCCTCCATTCTATGGTTGCTTTACTCCTCGAACTGAGTTTGGAAGGCCGAGACCACTTAAAGCGCAAGCAAAAATCGTCGTCGTCATAAATAGGAACCCAATTATCCTCACCTTTATGAAACTCCACCGATGCGAATGTGCCATCGGTCATGAGGTCGTTCCTGGGGCAGGCTGACCAGAAAGATGCGGTCACCATGTCACCACATTTGAAGGTGGAGTTCTGCGGTACATCAGAGGACACGTCTCCAAAGTTTACTCCATGTGGGGTTCCATCTACCACAACTGGTGGGAGGAAGCCTATTTGCTTATCTAGGAGATCAGGGGGTTGTGGACCGGGTTTTACCGGTTGGTCGCTGATGAGGGCCTTTGCAAGCTTCTTGAACTCCTGAATGTATGCACTCAGTGTGTGCGGACCATATAGCGTGGAAGCACCCTAACAATTTGGAAAGTTAAGTTAGTTACACCAAAAATGTTACTGCATTTTTTGTTTTCATTTTCAGTATCTTCTGTTTAAGAAAAAAGAGAATGGTGAAAAGAACAAACCATGTCTTCTGTTTTCTCAAAACGCACTCTAATATATTGTCAATGCAAACTAAACTTCCTTCAAGAGAGGCCCTAGGTGTTTAGTATTATGTTCTAATGTTCTATAAAATATACAGTTATTGGGTGTAATATCAGCTATTACCTATGCCTAAGAGGGGTAAGGTTGAATTTTGCGAAATCTCAGGAAAAGTAAGTGTGATTTGATCTTTGAATATTTAGGTCCATCTCTTTTCATGAAAATGAAGAGTAGTTACTAAAATCCCAAGTACCACAATCCTTTTATACATAGGTATAGAAAACTTTATCTAATGTCTTAATTTTCTCTAGCTAACTACAAAGATATATGACTGAATTTGAATAACTAGTTATAAAGTTAAACTAATGTTGCATTTGGTGTTTGCTATGGTCATAGTTACATGGAACGCAATACGTTCCAGTACAGGAACGGGTACGCGGTGAATCAGGTACGCAGTACAAATTGGTAAACGGTTCCCTACCTAAATGGTGAATTCATGTAACTATGGCTATGACAATCAAACAAAAAAGTTTGCTGCAAGATTCATGTCACTTCGAGAAAAATTACAACTAACCTCATATCTTTGCACTTGGTACTCTTCATATGTTGTCACATACTGCGAATAACTATTAGTCAACCCTGCTATAACAACATGCATGTTTTCGAAGTCCTTGTCATTATTTAGCACTGTCTTAACCGCGTCACGAAGACGCCTCCCAGCCATGGTTGAGAACTCTGTCAGAATAAAAACAATATTAGACATTTAAACATGCATGAAGCATAAGCAGAAGTACAAACGCCAAAATATCTTCTTTTCTCACAAACTTGTAATAAGTACTTGATAAACTATACTTTCCAAGTAAAAGAATGATAAAAATAACTATTATATACACTGCATCTTCTGTATTAGCTGAAACAGCAGTTAGAGTTTGAGGATGTGAAGAATGGAGATTTAAACAACAATACTTTATAACAAATAACATAGTGGGAGAGAAGCTAGTAGTCTAGTACCTCCCGGTACACAGAGAATGACAAATTGCCCAATTCGGAGGATCTGGATTGGAAGTATCGAAGGCTGCAAAATTAACACAAAAATGCTTTATATGCAAGACTTATTTTGCTACTAACAAGAACTACACTGCATGAGTGAAACAGATGTGAGACTTCTATAGACTTTTGTATGGAACTTCTGTTAAAAATAATATGATTAACATAAAATTTAAAAAGGTAAATTACATGCACCTCCACTATAGTTTTGTCTATATTACATTGACCTCCCCTCTAGTTGTCCAACACACTAACCTTCCCTGACTTACCCATTTCTTCTCAAATCAGAATCTCAAGGCATTCTATAAAGCTCTCGGGGGCAAAAGCATACCACAGGCACAAGATAATCCAGGAAACCTATCCTTGACTTTGAACTAAATAGTGTTAAAATCTTCTAGTGCTGAAGAGAGTCCCTATATGATCATGCCGTAGAGAATAAAACATAACTAAACCAAGGGACTATAAAATCAAAATGTTCAAGATGCACAAAAGTAACTTACAGCCCAATCATACGGTATCTTCATTTCACCAGTATCAAGCAAAATAGGCTTTGGATTCTGACAATCTATTTGCTCCTTCGTTGGTGTTTTAAGTAAGTCACGAACCAGCTTCCAAAAAGGATTTCCCTGCCACACAGAATTATGAGAAATATTTAAGAATTCAAACCTAGGAAAACGGTTGCTGCAAGCAGAATCTATAGATGATTACCTTATCATCACCTTGCGTAAAATCAAAAGCTCCAGGTCCATCGGTTGTACCAGCAGCAAATGCAAATCCCATTGCAGCAGGGCATGTCCTTACTACCTTCGAAGCTCCACGTTTACGAATAGTTACTTCGAGTGAGGATAAATCTATATAGGCATGTCGATAGTCAACATCACCTTCGATTTCTTCTTCTGCTTCATTGAAAAGTTCCACTGCTTTTCTAAATTGCCTTTCCCCTATGATGCGTGTACTTTCAAATTCATCTGGGTAGCTGTCAAATTACGTAGAGGATGAGGTTTAGTAACTATTACAGGTTAAGCACTTGTGAAATTAGGACATGCAAGAAATAATTACCCGGGTCCTTGGCCATAGCACAACTCATTCTTTCCTCCACATGTACTATGATTGAAATCACAAGGTAGACCAGTGTCTATACAGAAAGCTCCAAGCACGTTTGGACTAACATCGCCACAATTTGATTGACAAAATGCAGATACAAATTCAGGCTTGCCGGCCTGCCTACGTTCACTTCTCACTCGTCTTGCAACACTCGAATTTTGAGTTGCTGATCTACTCGGAAGAGATTGCAACTTGGCAGAAACTTCAAGTAATTCATGATCTGCACTTAGATTTAAATCAGAATATAAATAGAAAAAACCTAAATAGTACAAAAATTATGGCATGAAACTGATTCATACTTTGTAACAGCTCTCAAATAAATACAATGACCTGAAATTTGCATATAGAAGTACACACTCTGATGCTATTAAATTAAGACGCTTATCTTGTATATAAAACATGTTCTGGAAAAGATGTTAACAATTTCATTAAAAGATAAATTCCCAGACTGCGGCAAAAAGCAAAGGCTAAGTAACTTACGGACATCAAGAAGGCCAGGAATTATATTTGAGATTCTTCGTGGCAAGCGATAATTTTTCAATCCAACAGAATAATTTCTTTCAGAACTTTCTTTCTCAAACCAGTCTTCCATAAACCGTGCAGCAGCACCTTTATTATCCCCACTAATCAATGAGTTTGTGCGACTCATTGAAGTCCCATGTGTCGCAAACCAATTGAAGCTTCCAACAGGTCCAAAGTCATCGTCAACAAACTTTAAAAGAGTCATGTCTTTATCAACATCATATTTGTATTTCTTTCTCTCTCCAGCAGGATTGTTGAGATAAGCACTTGGACTGCGATTTATACTGGCATCCAGGAGTTCTCCTGCAAGATGAAGATAACCTTCATAAGATTAATGGCATAATAGCTAAAAGTTATCTCCGATCCGATGCAAGCATCTATATGCAATATTGCATAAGGCCTAAGGAAGATGGAAGGAAAAGTGCTTGGATTTCTTCTCTCACCCTTATTGACAAGTATTGATCCGGGGCGGAGATTTTCATGAGCCTGGACAATACTCTTCTCAATGCCATCAACAAGTACATCAAATGATTGGCGCACAAATCCAAGAGATGTTACGATATACACAACATATTGGAGATAACCTCCAGGGCCAGCGTGTGTGTGAATTCCACTTATAGCTACATTCTCTGCAGTATATAGATCGCCATACCTGCCAAAAAAAATAAGCAAAACTTCAACACAATAAATTCCAGTAACTACAAGCAACAATCAAAAGAAGAAAAAAAAAATTCCCATGTGGTCAAGCTGACTATCATGTTTGGAAACATAAGGAATTGAACTCATTCAAGAATTGGAATTCATTTATTATTCTCTTTGAATTTGAAACTAAATAATAGCATAAATTTGAGCTCTTTGAAAGAGCTCAAAAGTAAATAATATTCATTCCGGGTATGATTTCCAAATCAACTCTTGATGGATTTCAACCTAAACAAGGAAAAACAAAAACAATGCCCATTTGAAACAATTCTTGATGAATTTCCAAACAAATTCTTGATGGATTTCAACCTAAACAAGGAAAAACAAAAAAAAATGCCCATTTGAAACAATTCTTGATGAATTTCCAAACCAAGAATGGCCATTCAAAACAGTTCTTGATGTATTTCAATACAAGGGAAAATTTGGTAACACAGAGTTTAATTCATTTCATACTTATTCCACATCACATAATTTATTTCAATTATAAAATTTCCTAATTCCAATTCTATCTCATTTTAGGTTTCCAAACACAGCATCAACTGATCATATTAACTCTATGAGTACAGAGACTAGTAAATTTTGGTACCTAGCTTTGAGCCTCTCAATTACTTTGATAGTCACAATCTGTGAAGCCATGCAAGCATCAAGGTTCACAAACACTACCCTCTTACCGTCTTCATTGGCAACGATGAAAGAGCGCGCCCTCAGCCTGAAGTGAATCCCAGATGCAATTTGTTGTGTGTTAGCATACCCCATCATGTTAACATCAGCTGCAGGACCAGTAATGTCATAGCTTCCAAGACCAATCAAGTAATCAGCATCAGAATAAACACCACCACTCTTAAGCAGCAGGATCATGAGCAAGAAAAGGCTCCAAATTTGAATATTTCCACATGTTCTCCAAAGACTCAAATGATGAAAGAAAGGGAACTCCATCACATACAGACCCAAGTTCAAAGCAGAAAAATAAGGAACTTGTTTTTTTCAACCTTAGCTAGCTCTTCTCATTTCCCTTCATCAGAAGTCCAAAACACAAAGCTTTCAGCTACTTACAGAGCAAATAAATAACAAAGAAAACGGATAATTGGAATTTCAAAACTACAAGTGTGATCATCACCGATCAGAATTCAGAAATCATATTGGGGGAAATAAATAAAAAATCATAAACCCTCCTAATTGATTTGCTTAAAAGTCCTCTTAATTCAAAATCTTACTCACACATGTTGAATATTTTGCATTACGAGAATGTTTAAGAACACCGATAATAGGTAACCCCATTACTCGGTAAAATAATCGGTTTTCTCACCGCCCAAATGAAGAAAGTTGCGAACTTTACATGAAGCTTCAGTTGAGTTTATTATTGAGTTGACTGTCCCAGAAGAGAGAGAGATGCTGATTACTGAGACACAAGTGTGGAAATAAAAAAATGAAAATAAAAGGGGGTGTTTGTAAATTGTAATTGCATGTAGCAAGTATTAAGGAGGAAGAATGGTTTGGGTGAAGGAAATGAGGAAGAAGAGCATTCACTGATGAGTGATCACACTATTCACTATGCTGCTTTTGTATTTGTCTATTTGAAGCTTCCCATTTTGGCATCATGCGAGGAGCCAAGGAACTAAATTAAAAATACAAATATATTTGGAAAACAAATAGAAAAAAAATTGACTAATATCTTTTTAAAATAAAGCAAAAACAAAAAATTTTGATTATTATATTTTTTTTCTAATATTTTTAAAAAGTTTTAAAAATATCCTTAACGTTTAATTTGTTTCAATTTTAATCCTAACATTTTTAATAAGTTTCAATTTTACCCCTACTATTAATTTTTTAACGGTCAAACTTTACTTAATTTTGTTTTTTTCCAATTTTATCCCTATGTTTCCCATTAATTCATCATCTTCACTTCTTTGTCTCTACCTTCTCCACCACAGCATCTTGAACCCCTCAAAAGTAAAGGATCCCTTTTTGGGGCCGCAATATCATTGAGCAAACATCAGAAAATATATTTGAATTTGATCCAATATACTTCATGACAATTGCGAGAAACTTGTTAAAGCTAAATGGTATAGGAAGTTAGGAACCATATAAGAATTTTTTTTCTTTAGACGAATTAAAAGTGAAATATAATCATAAATCTTGTTGCCAGAGCTACAATGCTTGGATTAGCAGGTAAGAATAAATTAATAACAGTCACCATTGGAAAATGCCTAAGTAATAAGCCATTCGAATCTACCAAGGTTATAAGAATTGAATCAATTATTAAATCAATATAATGACTAATTTAATTAAAAAATTTGCCAATTTGATCGATTTTTTTATTAATTTTTTGCTGATTGATTTTTCATTTGGACGGATGATTCAGAGAATCCATTTTTAATTTTTCTAATCAAACTAACCGGTCCGGTTCAATTCTCAAAACATTGGTTTAGGCAAAACTCTCACACCATAGTCAAACATACTAAGGTTGAACCTCAAGTGAGCAAATTCTAAAATAGAAAAGAAATAAAACCCTTAATATTACTTATCACATTCTTATTATTGCAAGGGATAACTACTCTTTTGATCACAAAGGTATAAGGTCAAAATCAAATTGATCTCAAACCTTTTATTTTTATCAAAATGGTCACAAACGTTTCAATTTATTTTAAAATCACCATTTTTACCTTTTTACCCCTAAAACTATTATTATTAAATAATTTTTTATTTTAAATCCTTAACCTAAAAACTATCAAATTAAAATCCCTAATCTACTAACACAAAAAAAACCTAACCTAACAAAATTGAAACGCGCTTCTACTATTGCCGTCGTCTCACCTCACCGAAGAGACCGCCGCACCTTCATCTCCGCCTTTCAAGCCGCCGGAAGCTTGGGTCAAGAGCTGTAGCCCGTCGTCCACTGGTCCCCTCGCCTCGCGTCGTCTCTAGCTGCCGTCGCCTCGCATCGTCCACGCCGCAAGGAGTTTCGTCATCCCAACTGCGTCGCGTCCTGAACTTGTCCGCAAAACTCAGTCCTTCTCTGCTCTCTGGCTCAGTTTGGTGCTTCTACTATTTTAATTTTTCTTTTTAAAATCAATTTGGGAATCGGATTTAGTTATTGCCTTATTGGTAATTTGATATTTCAGATTGCTTTTAAGAGGGGGAACAATGCTTATGTTCTTGGAGTCTTGCTTAAAAAATTTGTCACTGTTGCTTGTGTTGAATCTTAGATGGAGGTTAAACTGAGAAAAGAGTTCACGGGTGTGTGGATGGATGATTATCTTTTTTTTTTTATAACTTGGTGTAAAAGAATTGAAATTATCTTCAATAATGGTGTGATGAATTTAGAGGCCACGGATGAGCTTATGCGTCAGCCTCTAAAATGGAGCAAGGATTGGAAGCAAAGAAGAAAGGAAATACTATGATTTGGGTGAATTGAAGACGCAAGGGGACTGGTTCTACAACAGGTTTTATTAGTCTTATTTTCTTGTCTCATGCTTTGTAATGTATTGTCTTTCTTCTATTATGATTTCTTTTTCATTTATTTTGAGAGGTTCTTGTGCTTTTTTGTTTCTTTATTTTGAGATGTTTTGCTATGAATACTGATGTTGATGTACATTCTTGAGAAACTGTTTGTTTTAACTATTAAAAAAATCCTCCACCGAATCCAACCTTCATCATTCAACAACAATTTCAAAATTTGAAATTAATATTACTATTAATTCTGTTTTAATTATATATTTTGTTTAGAGTGGAAGCAAGATTATGATAAGTGGGTGTAGAAGGTGATCCTTTTTCTTTATTATTATGCATTGATGGAGGGGTATTTTGATCAAGAAATATTTATTTTGGTGTTTTTAAAACAAATTGAAACCTTTGTGGTCATTTTGACAAAGAAAAAAAATTTGGAATCAATTTGATTTTGACCCTAAACTTTTGTGATCAAAAGAATAGTTATCCCTTATTGCAACTTCATTAGTTCACTTAAAAAAAACAACATGATTGCCTTGCCTAAAAAATTTAATTTGCAGAGGTTAAATTTATATTGAACTGATTTGCTTGTCTTTCAAAAAACAAGTCGTCAATGAAGTGCTTTAACCAATTTTGAACTTTGATAAATTTCTTCAAGATCACGTATCTTTTAGTAATCACTGGTTTTTATCAATTTGTGCATGATAGCTAAAAGTCTAAAACAGAAATTTGTAATGATGATTTAAGAATAATAAACTTGATTTAATTTTCGATAGAGTTGTGTAAATATCATGCATGAATCATAAATGTCAATTCAAGAGTATGATAATCATCTCCTTCCATAGTCACCATATGATATTAGGCAACAAAGCATTATAATATTGAGGGGAGATACTTAAAGTATCTTTTCATGAGGACACTATTAATAACCAATAAATGCTTAACAACTGTAATAGTATAGTTTCCGTTCCCAGGCAACAATTTTTTTTTTGGACATGTCCAGGCAACATTTTAAACAGGATTTTGGTAAGATGTTTTTCTGGGCTGACAAATTTTTATTGGGCTGAAATGTCTCATCATCCATATTGGTAAAAGAAATCGTTATAGTACTCGAAAAATTAAAAAATGCCATGAACCCTACTTCTGTAACGATAACAAATAACTTCAACACAATTAAAGTTAAAAAAATTTACAGTTGATTTATATAATTCACCTATTATATAAATAAAAAGTTCCTTAATTCAATCCTACTAGAAAATAAATGTTAAACCCTCAAATTTAATTTTAAAAGATTAACAATAAGCAATTAATCTCAATTTGATTAAAAAAAGGAAAAAACAAAGAGGAAGCAGCAACAACAATATAGTTCCAGCAATCTCCCAGGCGATGTCACTAACAAAAAAAAAACAGCAATCTCACAGAGGAGGAGGAGAGAAGAAAAACAATCCAAGTTCAAATCAAAGAAAGAAAGAAACTTGAAAATGCAAAATATCGTAAGGTAAAAGAAAAAAATAAAAAGAGGTGACTTTAACACCATCCAGCCCCTTCCTTCTTCTAGCTTCCAGGTCCCTGCTTCAACATCGAAATATATATACTAAAATCAATTAATCAAAACACAAATTATTTGAATTTTACTAAATTTACTCAAAAACCATTGACTCAATTTCATTCACACATGTTTCTACAATTTCTCTAATTTTCCCCGTCACATTCACAATTTTTTCACAATTAAATTTCATGCCTACAACAACAAACTTTCCTTTCAGATCATAATGTCTTACCTTCTACGAATGCTTCCTTTTTTTTCCATGCTGCCTCATAAGGGAAATGTTACATTCAGACTCAAGCCCACAACTCACCAAATTCCATCACCTTGTCCCGATCCATTCAAATTGTGAGGCCAAAAAATTCCCACACACGGCCTGCTTCACGCCCATCAGGCCCACCTTGCCTAAAGCCCACATCCTTGCCCCGTTCACACTTAAACAGGTGATTATTAACCCACCCTAACTCACCCGTAATATCATTTTCTCGGAACGCTCATTCACGGGAGAATCCCGTCCCGCACGTGCCCTCACCTCACTCTCTGCTACACGCGTCCTCCATTCCTTGCGCCAGCACCCACATCCGTTAGCATACACCTGTAGATCCAACTTATTGCATACACCATAGAAATCACCTTTTTTTTATATATATATTTATTGTAGTATGACATTGAATATATGGAAAATATTTGGGCAAGTTAGCTCAACTCTAAGTAGGAACCAATATTACCAGATTACTCTGAAACCAGAAAAATGATCAAATTGATCTGTTTGCTATTTCTATAAAATCTGTGGCAGGCTGCCATGGATTCAATTCCAAAATACACTGAATCCGTGTTACCCTACTACGGATTCTGAGTTTCTTGGCTCTAAATGGGATCTGTGGCAGGTTGCAATGGATTCTATAAATTATTGTAGCCTGCCACGAATTATGTGTTTCTTGGCTCTAATGTTTTTTAAAAAATATATTTTATAATAATTTGTATAATCAATAAATGTATGATGATTAATGACAAGAAAAATTATATATTTTTGTTATACCTACTCCTATTTGTATTTTTATATTATACATGAATCAACTATCCCAATAAATTAAATACATTAAATATTATATGTTCAAGTAATATTTAAGTTTCGAATTTGTTTTTGGAATATTACATGACTATAACAACCTATTAGCTTCATAAAAAATACATCAATATTTTTAAAAATTTATAAATTTATAGCCGTAATATATTATTCTCATCAATTCGATAAATTTTAAAAAATTTTTAATTGATAAACATTTGTTAATTATGTTTGATAAGCCTTTGTTAATTTATAGTTGTGTAATTATTTTGAAATATATATTTGATAAATATAGTTTATGTAATATATTATTCTCATTTTCTATTGCTCTAGATTCAATATATGTTTTGGTAAATAATTTATTGTTCTTCTTGGTATTATTGCTGGCAAAAATAATAGTAAATATCATCCATCTTGGTATTATATATAAATTTGAGACTTAAATATTACATGAACATATAATGTGTAATGTATTTATTAAGATAGTTGATTCATGTATAATATGAAGATAAAAAAGAGTAGGTGTAACAAAAAAAAATTTTTTTTTTTGTGTTATGGATCATCATATATTTATTGATTAACTCAGAAAAGGTACTACAAATTATTTTTAAATAAGTTTTTTTAAAAAAAAAATTAAGTCAAGAAAGTAAAAAAAAGAAAACAACTAACAAAGCAATACAAGAAACATGTCCTTTGTTAATAATTAAATCAACTTGTTGTGTTTAGAAAAATTATAATTGCCATCATATATGTGAAGCATCAGAAATCAAGGAGAAATAGAACTACAAATTGAAATAGGAAAGCTTAGCACATGGAACAGTAGAGAAGTTTGAATTCGTGGCACCTTGCCACGGATTCTGTGAAACTTGATAAAAAAAAAAAAACACAGAATCCGTGGCAGGGGTGCCATGGATCCATGAAAACATGGCAGGATGCCACGGATTCCATAAATTTATGGAACAGAACAATTTGATCATTTTTTTTTGTTTTAGAGTAATATGATAAATTTGGTTTCTAGTTAGAATATATTAGTAACTTGCCCAGAATATTTTATCATTTTGAGATTATTTATCATTCTAAGATTATTTGAGTGTGATCAGTGAATGCAAATTATACCTTGAGTCTTGGATGGGATCGGCAAAGTTTGGCCAAAGAAGGAATGTATGGATGACTCTATTATTTGGTATAATTTTAAATATTTGGAGCCATAAAAATAATATAATTTTCAATAGAATTGCTTTGAATATGTAAACTTGAGGAGTGATGCTGATAAGTGATAACTGAATCTTGAATCACAACAGAGAATGCGAGCAAAAGAAGGCTCTAAGGAGGAGGACAAATTAATTCTCTCGGTGTTAAACAAGTGGTGATTGAATGCTACACTTTTGGGACCTTTAAACAAGTTTTTTTTTTTATAATTGTATCTTAGTTAAATTCTGTATTTTTCTATTAATTTTTAGTTGATAATTTTTTGTATATACATGTTTCATCATTAACCATTTTTATTAATTAAAACTTAGTATTATTATCATATTTAATTTTTGTGTTTCTTTTTTTTTGAAATTTTTCTTTATATTTTTAAATATTCTAAATCTTTTACTTCTTGATTTAGAATGCTATTTTTTAAGGAAAAAAAATTAAAACATATTCATATTAAAAACAAATTACATGTAAAAAAATTAATTCTATTTAACCAAATGAAAAATAAATTTGTAAAAATTAAAAATAATTGTAAGTACTTCCTCGCGTATGTATAAGACCGAATCCATTCGATTTAGAATTTTCGAAAGGATTACTATACTAATCCTTAACTTTTTGAGGAATCCTTCATCAGTGGTTGTGAATGACCGATTTTTCTCAATCTTTATGACTTGCTCCTACGGAACCGAGGACGAAAAGATTGAGAAATAGAACCATCTGATTTGATTCGTTCTCAAGTAATAGATAATAATTTTGTGTATTATATTATTAAACATACATTAAAAGTACAAAATTTTGTATGGCAATAGGGGAGATTTTGGTGTCCAAATTTGACTTTCAATATTATCGCCAGTATGTCATTATTATACCTCACTTTCTTTCCGTAATCTAATGGAAGAGATCAATAGAAGATCTGTTTTAAGGAGAGCACAACGTCTTTTAGTAGAGTTAAGAAATCTAGAGAATCAATAGAAGACCTGTTCAAAAGATCATTTACATCTACATGTTTCAAAATTATTAACTAAGACCTGGTATTATTATGAGATTTTGACTTCTGGCTATCTCTTTTTTAAAATATTTTTTAATGTAATTTTAAAAAAAATATATATTCTAGGCCTTTCAGATTGTTCTTTATATTTATACTCCTTTTAAAGAAAAAATTAATTGAACATATTTAAAATATAAAAGGTAATATTTTAAAACAAATTACATATTAGTGTAAAAAATCTATAAGAGAATCGGAATAGATAAATCAAAATGATAAAACCGAATGACATTTGAATACATCTGTTTTTTTTTTAAAATTTTTATAAAACATAACATGTGATCAAAACTTTGTTTACTCTTCTTAGCCAAAAATATATTACGATTATTAGTTTTTAATTACTTTATGTATACTATTTTGGAGGACGATAGTTAGATATTTATTAAGTGTTATTTTAGACGTACTTTTGCAAAAAATCATTGTTTTTAAGTACAAGTATGATAGATCTAAAATATTGAAGTGATGAATATTAATCAAATTACGAATTGAAAAATCAAAAAAAATATTGACCAAAATATATATAATTAGAAATCGAAAATTAATAGAAAAAGTGCTAGTCTAACATTATTGCAGTAAAAATTCTAACTTTTTTTAGGTGTGCATGAAAATTCTAATTTAATTAAGGTGCTTTAAAGTTTAAACTTTATGCAGTGGTCATCTCCCTGTTCGTTTGCAATTTTGTATCATATACTTAAAAATTAAAAATAGAAGGTAAAAAACCTAAGATTACTTGTATATTTATTTTGGCCGATCAATCTAATAAAATTATTTATTTTATATTAAATAAAAATAATTTCAATATAAATAATATAAAAAATAGTATAAAAACTTTAATTTGATATTAAAATAATTTTTTATTTAATAAAAAATTTCAATTTGATATTAAAATAGTTTTTTAATTGATATAAAATAAATAATTTAATTCGAGAAAAGATGTGTGATATACCTCTCCGGCTCTCCTCCTCCCCCACCCCCTCCCCTTTCTTTTTCTGGCTTTCTGCCATCATTCTTTCTTGGCTGTGCAAAGCGCAGAGCAACTTCTTCCAACTCCTCCGCCGTTCATGAACTTCCGCCAACCTCCGACGCAGCTGCCATGCCAACCGCATCAACCTCCTCGTCCGATCACATTCTAGTCCGCCTGGCCTCCTCCGATGGCGAAGTGAAGCTTAAGGCCGTCAGAGAGGTTAAGAACCAGATCATCGGAAACCGCACCAAGAAGCTCTCGTACATCAAGCTCGGCGCCGTCCCCGCCGTCACCGCTGCCATCGCCGACGCCGATTCCGATGACGTCCTTGTCGTCCAGTCCGCCGCAGCGCTTGGCAGCTTCGCCTGCGGCGTAGACGCCGGCGTCCGCGCCGTTCTGGATGCCGGAGCTTTTCCTCATTTGATCAGGCTCCTCTCCGCTTCGGATGAGAAGGTGAATTCCGATGATCGGAACGGTTATTTCTTTAATATTAATTTTATTTTTTATTCATGAATTGAATTGTTTCATCTGCAATTTGTTAAATCACTATTTCGTTTCATTTCAAATTTTCAGTCATTTAAGCTCTGTGTTATAATTCCTTATTTAAATTGTTATTTTCCTTTCTAGAGTTTAATTATGGTTTTGGGAATGTAATTAATGCTTCCTAATTCTTCTTGAATGCTAGAATATATTCTTGGAATTATTTCTTTATTGTGAGTGTTTCTTTCTAGTTTCTTCTTAATTGTGTGGAGTTGAGCTTTAAATGTACTTGCAACAATTTGTTTGATGCTTCCTCTCTTCCCTCTTATTTGTCACTGTCTTTTTTAGTATATTTTAGTATCAATTAAATGCTTGTTATAGTTGCCACAGTGAAAACTTGTCTTTCTTGGTTAAGGACAAATGTGACTCTTAGGGATGGTAGATTGGTAGGTTAGAGTGAAAGATAAAAACAGGAAATGCTGGTGGCTTGTTGATTATTGATTTTTGCTTAACAGCCTTTTTCCTCCTTTTTTTCAGGTTGTAGACGCTGCTGCCCGATCTTTAAGAATGATTTATCAATCAAAACTGGCTCCAAAGTATGAATTTTTTAAAGAGGAGAACATCGACTTCCTTTGTTCACTATTGAAAAGCGAGATCGAAAATCTTACTGTACTTGGTGCAGGCATTGTTATTCATTCTTGTGAGACAAGTGATGAACAAAATAACTTATGTTGTGGTGGCTTTTTGGAGATGCTTACTAGCCTTTTGGATGGTTCTCTAAGTCAACGAGACGCTAGTTTAGAGTCCTTATCTGCAATAATTAGAAACAACCCAGAAGTTATCTCTAAGTTTGTTGAACTTCATAGAGGAAGAGCTTTAAGTTCTGTAATTGAATTAACTAAGGACAGATTTCCTCGGACAAGGTTACTAGCTTGCTTGTGCTTGATTTGTGTAAAGAATTCTTCTTCCTGCTATCTCCAAGACGTAGGAACCAAAACGAAATTAGTGTACATTTTGCTTGAACTCCTTGATGACTGTGGTCAAGTTGGAGACGAAGCTTCTTTTGCTTTCTCAAGTTTGATTGCGGATAAAGAAGATATGCATAAGCTAG
>JASCZI010241680.1:175552-187849 GCA_036250425.1 Stylosanthes scabra
AGCGGCTTGAAGGTGTATTTCTGGCCTTGGGTAATCTTTGCTCAAAATTAGAGTGTTGCAGGTCAAGATTTATTTCATTGCAGGTAAGTTGTTTCATTGACACTATTAAGAAAATCTCTTATATTCATTGCTAGTCACCATTTCTTGCAATTTTTTATTATCTGCACACATGCATAATGTCATTTCCGCTGCAAAAGCAAAAATTTAATTAAAATGCTTCTGCTAGCAGTTTTCATAGCAATTCATTCATCATGTTACTGGTTTTTTCAATTGAAAAAAAAAAAAAACAATAGCACCATTGGGAGGCTGCATTCAAGGCTTAATAATCGGGTGGGAAGCAAATTATTTTTCCAGAGAATAATGTTATTTTTCCTTTATGCACTCCTTTTCCCATGGCATAATTTCATCTTGGAATATGAGTCTGTGATATCTTTATTTGTACCTAAGGTCATTAAGATCTCTCTATCTTTTTCTTTTTTTCTGTTGTGTATTTTCATCCGTGTATGTGTACTGCATTTTTTTTCCAGAACTATTTTTGTGCATCGGAAATCATTTTTAAATTTGATTAGCTCGTATTATTTTCATTTTAGCAATAGTTGCTTATGTTATTTTAAATTAGAGTTTAGATATAAAGTAGTTGTTTTATTGTTCTTTTGTTTTAAATATTCCTGTCATAGTGTCATTGTTGCTGCATTGCTGATAAAAGAAAGTATTGTGTTAATTACCTTGCAACCAGTGGTGGCAACATAAGTGTCTAACATAAAGATTGGAACTTTTGCACCTTTTAGACAAGCTGATGAATTTAATTGTTTAAAATTTGTAGTGAGTTTGTATACTTATACTGTTGACATAATATTTTTTTATACCATCCCAAGCTCCCATCTATTTGTTACTGGAACGAATTCTGACGTTTCTTCTCAGGCCATAATAAATGAAGTTATAATGCAGTTTGCACCTAGTTAACTGTTTATTCGTATATTAAGTACACATTTTTAATAATCTTTTTCTTTCTTCTTTTTTTTTTTGTTTTATTATTCTAAAAAACAAATCTGGATATAGGTATTGTATCTAGTAGTTGACGCCTTAATCCATGATGACACCAGTGTACGTGCTGCAGCTTGTGTTTGCTTAAGAAGTGTTTCTCGGTCAATTAAGGTCTGTAAAATGATATGTCGTTTGGAACTTGAAGTCTTTTATGCTATATATAGCTCAATTCTTATAAAATTTTATTCAGACTCTGAGTGCAGGTCATTTTTTGACTGAAAAGGCTGTCATTTCTCTAGTTCAGCTTCTCTCTGATCATTCTAATAATGTCCAGGTATCCTATTGTATACATAATGTTTGTTTTTGTATCTAGGTTAAACCGAATATTCATTTAATTCTTATGAATAAATATGTGACAGCGTATGCTGTTCTCATGATAATTCAGGTTTTATTTTATTATGGTTTTAAGTATGTCAAATACACATTGTATATGTTATCTATGGCAGTATGAACTATTAATAACCATAAATAGGCGTTTGCCTTTAATTGGATTCAAGGTTTCATGTTCTTTTCACAATCTCTAATTTTTTAATGAGAAAAAAATTGTTCTCATTATCCATAACTAAACACATATAGCCTCATTAACGTTGTTAAAGATCAGCAAGGTGGAACATTTCCTTTCTTATCCTCCAGGTTGCAGCCCTCGGTGTCATCAGTAACATAGCAATTGACTTTTCATTGCATAAGTCAGTATTCATGCAATATGGAGGCATTAAAGAGCTTGTGCATTTGACAAAGTCTATGGATTCATCCCTAAGGTTAAATGCTATATGGGCCTTGAGGAACATGGTATTCCACACAGATAAAAAATGCAAGGAAGTAATTTTTGTGGAATTGACAGCATCAGCAATTGCTAGCCTTATCTGTGGTATTGACACTCAAGGTCCTTTTTTCTGATTAATTCATACCTGCCAAGTAAGTTGTCCTTGATTGTGTAAATTCTGCAGATCCTGAGCCTTCTGTTCAAGAACAAACTATGGGCCTTGTCCGCAATTTTGTTCACGGATGTATATACTCTGTTGGATATGCTTTTGCTGAAGATGGTATCATACTAGATGCTATTGAAAGGCAATTACAAAAATCTTCAAAAGTTGAAATTGTTATACAGGTTAGAGTAACTTTTGTACCCAATTATTGTTGTATACAGTATATAATGTATATTTTCAGATTCTCTTAATATCATTGGGTAACCAACCCACTTAATGGGATAGGACTATGATTTTGTTGTACTGATACCATTGTGCTGTAGTATTTCAAATATTTTATATAATTGTTTATTTTATATAATTGTTATACCTTAAGGACTGGGGTTGTGGTCAATTTAGTTACTAGCTTGTTAGCTGTAACTTGTCATTCTTTCCTACATGGCATTGTCATTTATAATTGTCAATACCATGCTAGAAATAACAAATCAATTTATAAGTAAGCACACGAAAGAATTTCTATTTATTAAAATAACAAGCATGGACTAATTTTATTGAATGATTCTTTACCTTTAAGCTGATTATTATGTCTTGGTTCTTTTTCCTTGTAGGGGATGTATGTACTCGTCAATATTGCAAGCGGAAACGAGTTTCATAAGGAATCTGTAATGCAGCTACTTTTTCCTCAAGCAGAGAATGAGTCTCACTGTTTTTTCAACCAGTTTCTGCGGAGCAATAACTGGCATTTACGCTCGGCTTCTATTTGGGTTATAGTTAATCTCACTGTTCCTGAAAGTCCTAATGCATTTAGTCGAATTGTGACTTTGCATAGGTTTGGCGTAGTTTCTCAAATACAGAGTATGGTCAATGATTCTCACATGGATGTGAAGGTATTTTATTTTTCATCCCAAACTGAATTTGTTTTACACTTTTGTTAAGTGGTTATATTTTCTTCTATTGCTGCAGCTTCGTGCGAGACATGCACTTGGGCAGATTAGTCCTTTTGGTGACGGCTAAATCTAATAAAATCCTTTGCTGCAATCCCTTTGGCATAGGCAAAGATGGGAGACGTCAATGAAAATTGTTTCTTTTTGTATGCACATCTTTTATATATTGCATCCTGCATTCAGAATCAGTTTTCAATATGGTATGCTTATTGTTTCAACAGATGACGTTCAATATGGTACTAAGTTTACTGATAGTGTGTGGCCCGTGAAGTTTCCTCAGAAGCTGATAATTTTCTCTCATGTCATATATCTGATTGCTTCTTTAATGTTCCTTTTCCAGGTGTATCAAGTTGCATTAGTTTTTCTCTTTTAACCAGTCAGAGCAGTGTGAAAGCTTTCCGATTCCATAAGCACTCCTGACCAGGTTACTTTCAGAATCTCATTTTCTTAACTGCACACAATATTATGTGCTACTTTTTGTAAATCAGAAGATCAATGTAGATTTACAGGCTTAGTGTTGTAAGATATGAGTAGTAAATGTAAATGTTTAGTTTAGAACTCAGCTTCAACCTCGTTCTGGTTTAGGCATGTTGACAATTAACTGAACTGTATATGTAAGCACCATATAAAGGGTAAAGATGGGGATATTTCTGGTTGTGATGGATGTCTTGTAAACTTCTGTCTTTCTGGTTCTCAAATTTTTTTGAGCTCTGGTCCGAAATCTGGAAAGTCCTCACCCACTTTGGTTCCAACAATGCCTCTCGTTTCTCATGAATGCTAATATGCTATATTCCAAATAATTTTTTAGGCACTGTTTTGAGGTAGTAAGCATAGTCTTTTATTTTATTTTTATCAAAATTCTTTTATCAATTTAAATAGAAACAGTTATGAACATTTTTGGGAGGACAATCATGACTGGTATTGGTGGTGAAAGGCTTACTGAAGGGATAAATACATAGGGTAAGTATTTTTTTTATTGTATTTTGTTATCCTTCTAATAATATGTTCTTGATAATTATGCCTGCATTCTCCTATCAACTATGAGACTTTTCTTGTCTTTCTGTAAATAAATTTCCACAATTTGTATGTCATACATATCTTGTTCATTCAGTTTTTGTCTTGCTTTGCATTCAATTTGTAAGTTTCTTATTAATTTTCAATTCATAGACCGGGCGCAATGTGGAAAGCTTCCATATTGATAATGGATTATTTTACATGAAAATTTATTTCAACAGTTTCATGTGAAGAGAAGATCAGAATAATAAACAAATTTGCAATTAATTTAGATATTTTGGCGCATATATGAGCTTTTCGTTCCTTATTGTGAGGAGAGTTGGGCAAACCTAGAGATTCTAAGCAATGGGGAAACATACAATTTGGTTTTACATGAGTTTTTTTAAATTATTATTATTATTATTTTCAATTTGTGTTTTTAGTTTTAATTGCTGTCATGCTGAAATTGCGTGGTTGTTTAATTATCAGCATCTGTGGTAGAAGCACAACATATCAGATTGTTCAGTTTGATTCTTGAAGGAAGCTCCAGTTACAAAGGTAAGCTTGACTTTGTTTAAGGGAAACCAAACTCTTTTCCTAGAAGTAGAATGTGGAATAGGAGTGACTCTTACCCCTTTCATGGCCCTCAGCTGAGTCTGACCAGATTCGTCATCTTGATTCTTGTTTAAGCTGAAATGGCTTATGATCAGGAAATGGCTGCTATGTTGTGTTTGTTTTTGTTTTTTCTGATTAATCATTTGGAAACATTCCTCACAAATGCATAAACTTTTAAGCCACTCATAAATCCTCCGTCTTAAACTATCTAAGTAATGGTTTGCATATTTAAAAGGCATAGATGTTTATATATTCACAATTTACAGAACTTATAACACCAATAATCCTATTCTGCGAAAATAATGTAACAGACACATTTTGTATTGAAACAATGAGGTATACCTAGGCTAATAGAGAAGCTGAAAACTGAGGACTAAGATAAGGAAAAAAAGGTTATCAACCAATCCTTTCTGTGTTTGAGTCATCTGAGGGCCATATTACTGTCTCCATGAGCCTTTCCCTCATCAACTCCAGATTTTCATCAGAGATTTCTTGATATATCTCAGCATGATTACATTTCTGCATAGAATTACGAAGGTAGAGAAAGTTCATAAATTCATTTCATCAATCCATATTCCATAACATAAAGATTGCTAAAATAGACTCCGATCTCATCCATGACTAAAAAAAGTTGGAGCATAAAGTTGTCGCCAAGGTTTGAAAATGAAAAATTTGTTCCTCGCCATCTGTACTGGATGGCGGGGAACAAATTTGTTTGATGAGACGATGACTATCTTGCTTTCAAATCTTGAAAAGACTGATTTATTGTTTTTGTGTCAAGAATGTAATAGAAAGTTCACTCCATTTTTAATATGCTTATGAATGTTAGGGAGTATTTTCTTTATTCCATTACCTTGACCCATTTACCATAGAGGTGAAGCCTAGTAACCATCACTCTCTCAGCGAGATCTTGTTGCTCCTATCAATTGTTCCAAAACGATATAAGGCATCATTTGCATATTATATGTAAAACGGAGATATTTCATGTAAATCATATGTAGACATGAAAGTTGGATGTATCATGTATGGAAGGAACCAAATTTAAAATTCTTTTATATATATACTTCATGGTACAATACATTTTCATTTTTAATATCATAAAAACCCAGAATCATTTGTCTTCGTATGGAGTTAATAATTAAGAACCGTTAGATGATTTAGTCAAATATGTCAAATCATCTAATATTCTTACTATTAACTTCAAGTGGAAATATGAGTCCCAGCTTTTAATATAGTAAAAATCTAAACAGAAAAGCCGTTAATCAATCACATAAATTTGTATTAATTTTAGTTCTCTTGCAAATGAAATGCTAAGGATGCTGAAGAATACCTTTCCGAGGGACCGAATAAAACGTTTTCCATCTCCCGGTTTGTTCGATGCAACGAAACTGACATAGAAAATTCCAGTTTTCATGGCGATTAGTATATGACTTAGTAAATCAATTAGATGTTGTGTGTATGATAGCATAGCTTCTAAGAGAGTATGTATTTTTTGCACACTTTGCTATTGATTACCAATCAGCATGTAACTACACATCCTTCTATAACATTCATTTCGGTCATTCTTAAGTTTTACGATACTTAAACTTTTATATTTTGTAAATGATAAATCAACGGAATGCGAAGTATGATATCATGTAACTTCTTGCGGGAATGTCAGTCTAATTTACCATTATTTATTTATCTAGAATCTAATTATGTGATAGTTATTGAGTTACCAGGTTCAAGTTTAATAATCATCGGTTACAATTTGTATACATTTATAGATTAGTATCATAAATTTTCTATTAAGGCTACCATCAATGATAACCTCTCAAAAAATTCATGCTGAGCCAGCAGCTAAAGTTGGCCAAGCAGTCAACAATTTCAGAAACTAATAGCTATCATATCATGCAACAAAATTATATAAATTAACTAGGAGGCATCGAAGTTTGGTTGAAATAATCTTAATTAGTTTGAACAATAAAAATTTCACTTACTTGTAGAACCAGGTATATTGAGGGGGATTCATCTCATACAATTGCTGAAGAACTGTCCTCGCAGCCTTATACGTGAAATAGTTGAGCATTTGCTGTGTCCAAAAAATGAAGTCTCACTTAGAACACTACCAGTAAATAGCTCATTACATACGAATTTGCCACGGATTTTGTCAGTCAATAAAGCCTCGTTTACCAACAAATTTTTACTGACTGATTTTACCTTGTTACAGATGGAAATGTTTTATCTAGATCACAAACAACATTTCTTGTATTCAATTTATCTTTATAAGTTGTTTTGATTTCAATTTGTCCCCTTCCATTTATCTACTCATTTCTTTTCAACATGCTCTGCATACTCACTAGAATATCTCAACATTGGACTCTCATGAAATACAATGCAACGGGATGGAAACATAAGAATCTTAGTCTTAGATATAAAAATAAATTCTATGACAAAATAAAAATAAAGAAAAAAATTATGTCACAATATTAAATAAATTAATTTCTAATAAAATAAATGACAAATTAATTCTCAAGATTTTTTATTTTTAAAAAGTAACAAAATAAAAAAATAAAAGAATAATGTAAGTAAAGAAAATTTAAACACAATAAATTATTTCAGCATCATTAATTAGAATGGAAGGAGTGATTAGATATTAATTAGTTACCGTTTTAACATCATCAAATGTATCCTCATATTGGCCACCAATATCATTAACAACATTGAATCCCCTATAATGATGATGATGATGATCCTTTCG
Source organism: Stylosanthes scabra (assembly GCA_036250425.1). Lineage (NCBI taxonomy): Eukaryota > Viridiplantae > Streptophyta > Magnoliopsida > Fabales > Fabaceae > Stylosanthes > Stylosanthes scabra. The sequence continues at coordinate 182,815 of JASCZI010241680.1, forward strand.
CTTCTGCTTCTTGCAACTTCTACTAAGACATAGCCTCCACTCTCTCATTGGATCAATGAAGGAACTTCTCAACTCCATAGTATTTCCTTTGTTATTATTGGTTCCAAATGCACTACTACTCTTGAGACTCATCACACTTCTTGTTGTAGGTAGTGCTGAATGTACATGATGATCTACACACAAACATGGGCCTGTGTGTGATTCCAACACTGATGAACCCACCATAGATAAAGCACCCACCATCTTATAATAATTATTAATAATATATATATAACCGACCTCAAACAAAATATAATAACACTACTAATAATCCAAGATAATGGATGAGAAGAATTGATATTGTTGTTAATGTAGAGTTTGAAATAGTAGATGGAGAATGATATATAATATAGAGAACTGGAGATATATAAGAATATATACCGAGGAAAAGAAAGACAAATTAAAAGGGTATTCAAGGAATTTGGGGAAATTTATTAGAGAAGTAGTTGTATAGTCAAAGACGCACGTAGTGTTTAAGTGAAGGTTGAAGAAGAGAAAGAAAGAAAGAAAGAAAGAAAGAAAGGAATTGGCTTTTGGGTGCAAGGAAAAGTAAACTATGGTGATAGGAAGGTGGGTGGATTTTTGAAGGCTGTGTGAACCTTAACCAGACAAGATTTTGAGGTCCTAAATTGTCCAACAAATATTTAGAAAATTGGAAAAGAAAAATTGTATTTATATTATTTTTTGCGTAAAATTTTTTATAGTATAAAAAATATAGGAATAAAGTACATAAAAATAATACAAATATTAATTAACGTTAAAATTTAAAGGATTTAATTTGAAAAATATACGTCTTGAAATAATTCTATTTATGCACTAAAATTAGCCACTAAAATCAGCCACCATGTATAATACATATAAAAATACAAAATATATATAGTTTAATTTATTTTTAATATATATTTTATATTTCAATACGTATTATATACTGATGGCTGATTTTAGTGGTTGATTTTAATATACTTTCACAATATAAATATGAACAATACTTAGGCTTGTTCCAAAAAAAAACTTCGGATTTAATTTTAACATGCAATTTTTTTTTCAAGCAAAGCTAGTAGGAAATTAGGAATGTAGTAAGAAAGTTGGTGACCAGATTTTAGACTTAAACTAGAAACACGACAAACAACTATATATTGAATTCAAAGTTTAAAACTCAGTCCAAATATATTTTTTTATATTTCACGATATCTACTGACTTGAGAAGTTAAAAAAATATGAGTTTTATTTAAAAATATGTTGCTAATCAATATATTACTAAATAATACAAAATTCAAATATTTAAAATTTGTTTAAATACTGAGCAAATGAGTTAACTAATCGATCAACTTTTAACTTGAAATTTTAGGCACATTAAACCCTAAAAATAAATAAACGGGTAGAGTTTGAAGTTTGAACAAGATTATAAATTCTGTAAAGTGAGGTCTCCGTCTCCAAATTCCTAAGAAAGAAAAAAACCAATGGGATTATGTGTGGTGTGTGTAGGGGCTGAATTTAAAGATGTAGGGCCTTAATGAATATATGGGGAGGCCGGTGGCTGTGACTCTTTGTCATGTTAAACAACACAACATGATTACACGAAGAAAATGTTTATCATAAATTAAGTTTATGATGAATTTAGATAAAATATTTTAAATATATAGTTCATATTTAATTTTTATTATTAATTTTTTATTTTTAAAAAATCATTATACTTTTTATATGGTGAATAATATCCTATTCATTATGATCAGATTATGCTTTCATCTCCTTACATGAAACGTGTATATATTGTAAAGCTTCGTGACACATGTAATGTAATCATGCATGTATGAATGAATGTGTTAGTTGTATTAAGCGAAATTCATGAGAGGTGGGGTCCCATCAAAAATCAAAAACTAACTAAAGCGGTACACATTTGAAGACATCCTTACACGTGCTTCTATTCTCGGATCTCCTTTATTCGAATTTTTTAAAAAAATATTAAACGACAGTTCATATAATATTATTCCTCTTCCAACAAACTATAATTGACATCTATAAAATTGATGAACAATAGTTTATATGACATTATCTTTCTCTTTAAAATATATATATTCTGTGTTGAACTATAAGTCTACAACTAGAAAATAATACAAAAATTGATTAAAAAAGTTAATAGATAAACATATAAATAAAATTGAGCTTCTTTTGTTTTTAAAAAATATACAAATGTACTGCAAAACAAATGAATACTCTTTCTTATCTTCGAGGTAGATCAAGATTCTTCTAGTTTCTGTGGACTGAAAGCTACTCTCTAAGCATCTTTCCAAATTTGGAGCATCTACGAGATAGTGTTTATTTAAGAGAATTAGAAGAGGGGTTAAAAGTGGGAGAGATATTTAGAGATTAAAATTAAAATTTTAGTATCTTTTTTAAATTTCAATATCATACATTAAGAAAATAGAGAAATAGTGGATTGAAACTTTTTTAAGATATGGACTTGAATTTTTAATATATTTTTTTTACTCAAATATCATTATTTAACGTTAAAGTTTTAAATATTAACATTTATTTTTTTTACCGACTTATTCAATCTATATATTTCAATTTCTGTTTATTAATAAATTTTAAACCAAACATAATAACAATTTAATTTAATTAAGTCTCGATTTTTTTTCTCAATTTCTATGTCTGGATCTCTTTTTTTAAGAAGAGAAAAAGTTTAACTATACGAAATATTTCACAAACCCTTTTTTTGGGCTTTAAACATCAGCACAAACTTAAATAAATCTAAGTCTCTATTTTGTGATTCAACTGAATCTAAGCCCAGATTAGATATTATTATTATTATTATTATTATTATTTGTATTGTTTGGTTATTATTCTGATTTTTTTAATTGAAACGGGACAAAGCCCAATTGTTTGGTTATTATATTCCTTTTCTTTTTTACACAAGTTTGGTTATTATATTCACTTGCATTTAGAAGTGACAAGCGGACCGAAGTTTGTTGGGTGAAATTAATATCTTTTTTTTGACAAGGGGTGAAACCTTAAAATGTGTTGAATTTGAAAATTTGAGTTTGAAAAAAAAGACGTTGACCAAATTTGTTTCACTAAACTGGTGGGCTTTAGTGAACATGGTGGCTGGGCCGATGGGAGCTAGCAAATTGTTTTATTGATTTTTTAATTTTATAGAACAGAAAATAATTAAGTTTTTCATTACTTTCTTTAGACTTATTAAGACGCGGAAAAAAAATCAATTTTGTTAGAGTTATTAATTTTATGAAATATTTATTATAGTTATTGCTTATTGAGTTATGAATTTTTTTATTTTAATTTGAGTTATGATAGGTAGCCAACGTTATAAATACAATAGTAAACCAATGTTATAAATACTTACTTTCCTTTAAATACTTTTCTTTCATAATATGTGTAGCATTTATTCTCATTCATTAACTATTCAATTTGCTAGGTGTACACATAAATACATTGAAATACATAAATCTTTTCCATTTGAGGGAGTGATTAATTAGGAGTGTTTGTGTGTTTTATGTGTACACCAATATTAATTGTTAAACGAATACGATTTATTTCTTTTTATGAATGTTATATGTATAGAATTATAGATGTTATATGCATAATATGATGGATGTTATTTTATACATATAACCTCCATAATTTATAAATATTGAAAACAAATAATTTCCATAATATATTATGTATATAATAACATCTATAATTTCGTACATTTAACATACATAATTTATAAAATGATAAAAAACGATAATACTATTTAGAATTTGAAAAAAAAATTATAAATATTGAAAACAAATAATATCCATAATATATTATGTAATATAATAATATCTATAATTTCGTACATATAACATCCATAATTTATAAAATAATAAAAAATGATAATACTATTTAGAATTTGAAATAAAATAATAATATCCAATTAATAAGAATAAAATCAATCAGTAAAAATTATCATAATAGTACCATTAATAACAATGTTTTTAAAAATAATAAGAATAAAAAATAAAATATATTATAAATAATAAATGACATAATTAAATATACATTAAAAACAGAATCAAGATATAAACAAGTAATATATGTGAGAGTAGAAAATATCATTATGATAATATTAATTAAAGATAAAAATGAAAATTATTGATTATTGTTGGTTAAAATCATGTTGGTTACCAAACATTTGATTCCCTTGATAATAATATTTTTTTTTGAAAAAAGTATACGAAGATATCTGGAAGGGAGGTAATTGAATTATTGAAGTATGCAATATGAATGAATGCATGCATGAACAGACCAAAATCAAATAAAAAGGTAATCAATGAATTCACCCACGATTAAGAACTCTTAATAAATTTTTGGTTTCACAAATTTTTTTTTTTTTTGCGCCAATATACAGGAGAAATTGGACATTGTCACATTGGTGCTTTTCTTCTGCATATTTAATATCTTTTTTAATCAGATAGGGGTAAAATAGAAAAGCAAAATTTGTACACCAAAATAAACAAGTTATGAACTAATTCGATGGATTGATAATTAATTCGCCATGTATCTAAACTCGATTTAAGAATCTGTTATTGGCCAATGAGTTACTGTATATATAAGACATTCAAACTCTCAATATTTGCTTACGCAAATTAGTGAATGGATCACTAAACCAACTCAAATTAAATTAGTTCAATCAAATATAGATAATTAAGAAAAATATTTATATATATTTTTTGCTTGAATTTAATTAAGGTGTATCCTAAAGGTACATGATAATTTTTTTATTAATGAAAAGTTTTAAATATATATCTACATTTAATTAAAGAAATGCATTGAAAACTTAATTTTTTGCATTTTCAATAATGACTTTCTTAATTTATAATCTTAAGGGCGCACCTTAGCTAAACATTTTTTTTTTTTTTGGTTTCGGCTAACACAATCAAAGATAATTAATATGAGGAAGAAATCCCTGCGAGTAATATTGAAGCTAATATTAAATACGCGTTTATTACAC
>JASCZI010241680.1:187859-234424 GCA_036250425.1 Stylosanthes scabra
TGGTTTCGGCTAACACAATCAAAGATAATTAATATGAGGAAGAAATCCCTGCGAGTAATATTGAAGCTAATATTAAATACGCGTTTATTACACACATAATAAAACCCCCTTTTTCTCCACAAATACACTCATCTCAAGTAACACCACCAAACACACATAAAATCTATCACATACACCAAATTAAGCAAAAACAACTAAACAAGAACATCTGATAATTGAAGATGGTTGGTTCAGATAAATCCAAATCCAAATATTCCATATTATCAGTTTGTTGGTTCATGTTGGGAATAATGGTAATTACAACAACATTTGCAGCAGCATCAGAGGAGTGTGAAACCGATCTTCGTGGGCTTGAAATAGAGTGCATGTATTACATGCACAAAGGAGAGCCTCCAACACTTATGAACCCTAATCACCGCTGCTGTGACGTCATTCAACATGCCAACCTACCTTGTTGCTGCCGTAATCTCAATCGCAAATTATGTTAGTAACCATTCTCTTCCTTCTTTAATTTATTATTCCTTCTTATCTTTTTCACCATTAATCTCTTCTTTTTTTTTTTTTTATGTAATTTACTCTCTTTGCTCATCATCATCTTTTCATTTTTTTTTTCTATTTCATATCTCTTAATAGTTTTTGAGGTGTGCCATTAAAATTTAGTTGTAGCATCATTTTCATTAGATTTTATAAGTCCTTCATCCACGTTAAAGTCATAATAAGCATAATATAAAAAGAGTTGTCATTATATATATATATATATACATGGATTCATATAAAGATTTCAGTATGAACTGTTAGATGATTTAGTTAATCAAATTCGCTCAAATATATCCACTCATTTAATGATTTAAAATATAATTTTCATACGAAGATATCTTTAAATAAAAAATAATCATGACGTACTACTTTTGTTGAAAAAAAAAAACTAATAGCATATGAAAGAGTGCAAGTTACACTAATAGCATATGAAAGCATGCAAGTTGGTTTCATAGTAAAGAAGCACATAAGTATATCTCTTTTGTGAGTTTAAGTTTTTTTTGCTTTCCGAGTGTTGATAACCCACTAACAAAAATTGTCCTTCACCTAACTGATAATAACTTATCTCTTAATTGTCAACGTTCTAATGGAAAGAAAGAAATGTCAAAAAAGACAACTGAAAATGTATATGGTTCTGTGATTCTTTTACACACCAAAAAAAAATGATGTGATTAAAATAAATTCCTCAAATTTAACTAATAATTAGTGGGCTAATGATAGCTCACTAATTGCAAATTCTGGAAAGGATAAAGATTATTATTATTGCAAAATCAACGGCTGATATGATAGTTCACTAATTGCAAAAAGTTTTGTGAATATTAATTGATTTTTTTGGGGTTTTTTTTTTGTCTAAATAAGAGTTTTTGGTGTCTGATGTTTTTGGTATATAATTAACAATTGATAATTATTCTGTTTTGTATAGGTGCTTTATTTTAATTTGCTTATCTTTTGGTGAGGATTTAGTTTTCTTATCTATTAAAAGGGGTCACGTTATTTTGGTTATGGTTTAATTTTGATTTGTTGGCATTATTATTATATATACAGTTTACCCGCCTGGGTATACAATAGAAGATATGCTTGATTGGGAGAAAGTGTTGCACTGCTTGAACTTCTGTGGCAAACCTCTTGATGTTGGTACCAACTGTGGAAGTAAGTTACTCCAATATTTTTTTAATAAAATAATAATTAATAACTCATTTTTTTTTATAAATAATATAATAAATATATATTAATTGATTTGTAAAATATTATAATTTTTTTCCCAGGTTTCACTGTTCCATGAGGGCTACCACCAAATTAATGGCTGAAGATGGGATGTTTAACTATAATTAAATTGTATGCTCTTTCATTCTATAGGAATATAGATACATAGGTGAGTTAACTTCAAGGCTATATATGTGCTTAATGGTAATATTTTATATATATTATAATGCATTTATGAGGTAAATTTTTATTAATTATATGGACTATATCCTGTAATTTGGCCTAATATAATCATATTAAATTATAATCAAATAAGATTCATTAAAAATTTCTAAAGGAAGATTTAGAAATGAAAAAGAAGCATCATCATAGATTTCAACTAATTTGTCATAACTAGTTATTATAATTAATGAAAAAAACCAAATCACAGTTTTAACTTTAAATTAACTATGCATATATGGGAGGGAAGAATAAAATAAAAAAAAGAAAAATATTTTTCCGATAAATAAATAAAGTTAATTTGTCATAACTAGTGTAAACAATTCAAATATTTTTTAGGTTAATAAGTTTTTTTTTTTCTCTAGAAGTATGCATTTTCCAATATTAGCTAAAATATTATTAGAAAAAGAATACAAACTAAATTAATTTAGGGTCGTTTGGGAGAAAAACTGATACTGAAAAACTAAGACTGTGGGACTGAGATTGAGAGACTGAGACTGAAATAGGTTTGTGTATTGTGTTTGGTTTAAAATTAATTAGAGATAGTGACTGAGAGATAGAGATTAAACTAAGTTGATGGAGTAGAAATAAATGTTAGTATTGGAAACTATAATGTTAATTGAAGATATTTGAGTAAAAAAATATTATCAAAATTATGATTATTTAGAAAGCCCATTTGTAAACCAGAAGAATTTAGCAAATAATACGAGGTCACAGATGGGAAAAAAAATAACCATAATAAGCATTTCAATGACAGGGAAAAAAAAATCATTGGGCCAGTGATCCGACCCATGAGCAATTAATCAAACATTACTACATTAATGCAGTGAATACCAAAAATAAGAAATACTACATTAACGCAGTGACAGACAACTGTAATATTTTTGGCGAACCAACGAAATTTGGAGGTGAGGTGTATCGACGACGCTACTGTCGATAATTTTGGCGCCAACTTCCCGCCTAAGAGTGCCACAACGCCCTCTATTTACAGATGACTAAGTCGTCGTCGGTACAATATTTATATTACTGACGGTTTAGCTGTCGATAACGTTGTCGTCAGTTAATTGAATAACATCATATATATACCCAGTCGTCGGTATCCAACATAAAAAAATAGAGATAATGTTCTCCCTTTACGAACAGTTAAAATGTCAGTATTATATTAATAACTGCTTAAACCAAATTAATTAATTAAATAACCAATTTGGTTGATTAACTAGTTAACTTACTTTTGTCTGTTTAAATAATTGTTGGATTTCGAATATTGTTTTATATATTTTAGTAACCCTTAATTAATGAGAAACTATTCAATAAAATTTAAATTCACGATAAATTAATTTTTAGTATGTTGAATAAAAAGCAAGTAACATAAATCGTTATTTTTTATAAAAAAATGGACTATATATATGTTGATTACATACAAACTAAAATTGTTGTTCATATAAGATGATTTTTCTATTTCAATAAAACCAAAACTATTTTAGTAGAACCAAGTAATGCAGATGAATTTGAACCAAATACTCGGTACAAACTACAAACCTATACGTTCAACTATGAACTTTCTTATTTTCCTTTGTTATCTTTTCTAAAAGAGGAATTCTTTCAACCTTCTTCAAACTTTTAAAAGTATTAATTTGTCTATGCCAATATATAATAATGTTTTCAGTATTTTTCTCCCCCCAACCACCCCCTTCAATAATAATACTCTATAATTGTGTATCATCTACTCAGACAATCAAGTTCAAACCAAAACAAATTATAATCATATATCATGCATGTGATGAAGTGCATTATAATAATAAAGAGGGTAGAGAAAAACAAATAAAACATTATTATTTTACAATTAGCTAGAAAAGATCATAGTCCTTAATCATATATATGAGATGAGATTTATTTAAATCTTATTAGCTTAATGCTAGTGACCTAGTGAGAATCTTGATGAAGTAGGTAAGTATATATGATTGATGCTATTGTCTAAAGCATATTCTACAAAAGCATTGTTTTCTCTAAATAAGTAGGGAATAGGGAATCTACTAAGTACGATATGACCAACTTGCTTTGCTTTAGAAATACATGCACACCTGGTTTTATATTATGAAAGCGGCTATGGCACTTATTTCTACAAAATTCTATATCTTTAATTTTTCATTCTTCATATGACTTCATGCATTTTATTTGCTCTTTTACTCAATCATAAAAGCGGAAAAGATCATCATTGAAGAAGTTACTCGATTGGTAGTATATATAAGTTACTTGCTTATTACTAGTGACTACTATAGTTTATATAAAAAAAAATTAAACAAAATTATTATATATAAAGTTATATCTAAATCAATGTTGCGAGCTTTATAAATAATAAGTTTTTTTTTTTATTTTTATAATCATAATCGTCATAGATGTTTCCTAATGAAATTATAAGTACACACAAAAAATATATAAAATTATAAATATTAAGTTAAATAATTTAATTTTAAATTATAATCTTCTGTCTGTTATTACCCATAAAAAATATTCTATGCAGTTGAAATTTTATTCAAATAATTTATTTAAATTGTTTAAAAGTCTTGACTCTATTGTAAAAAAACGAAATCTAAATTCACTCTTAATTCCATTCGACATTATCATCCAGGAATAAAAGTGGCCAGATTAGTAGAACCAAATGTTAGCCACAAATGAATGACACCAATTACATCAAAATGAAAGCAAACTTAAATCACCAACACAGTCATGGAAACTTTAATTTGTGAGATTCTTCTATGATTTGAGGGTATAGCAGTTAATAATAAAGGTAAGCTCTAAATTTAATGCTGCTCCAGTCTAAAGTTCTTCTATGCATGTAAACTTTGCTTTTGTTGTATCTGAAGAAGAAAAAGGTTTTATAAAAGTTGGCACAATCTTTCGAGTGATTCTTTAGCCTAGCTAGCTCTAAAATGATACGTATACATCCGATGATGTATTCTTCATGTCTTGTCCTTCTTTTTTCTTCTTCTTATTCTTCTTTCTCTATCTTTTGTTTATTATCTTTTCCTTTAAATGAAAATTAAAAGCATATATAGATCCTATCTTTAGTGATAATCTCGTATAAGGTGAACAAAGAACCCTAAGAATATACATGCAAAATCCTAATATATATCAATCCACGTGCACTTGTGAATATGCATGGTATCATAATTGGTTATTACATATTTACATGTATCTTTTGATATTCATTTATTTGTTGATTCTATTTATTTTCCTAACCGTTATCTACATTAATTCTATTATATATATGAAAAAAAAACTAATATTTTGGTTCGATAAGTCGTTGTTGCTTATGTCAACTCAAGTTTTTTTTTTAAAAAATAATTTATATTGATCAAAAAAATAATATTAAAATATATTAACAACAAAAAATAAAAATGAAAAATTTTAAAATGGAAAAATAGTTTAGAGATTGAATTTTCTTTCTATTTTTATAGACTATCTATATTTTATTTAAAATAAAACCATTCATCAACAATTAAATTAGTACATAATTACAACTCATATGAAATTATTTCCTTCATGTTATAAGAGATCTCTCGACTTTAAATTTTAATAGGCAAAAAGAAAAAAAAATAGTACACAATTAAAAATGGGAACAATACAATGAGATTTTTTCTGGGCTACATGTGTAAAGAAAAAGAAATAAAAGCAAATGTGCACTAGGTTTAATTGTTATCCAACTCATCGGACATCGCTGTTATTGTCGCCATTACCGCGATACCATAGTCAATATATTATATTTCTAAAACAGCTTTTTATTTAAGAGCAATTTTTTGAAGATACCTTCTTTCTTTTTATATTTGTCTTGTATATACTAAATTTTTTAATCTTATAACAAGGATTAAACTTTAGACTTCTAAAGTTATAAAAACTCTTATATCATATTATAAATTACTTTTCTCAAACATTTAACCTAATAAGACACCACAAGAAAAATTGGTTTTAGCAACAAATATTTAGCGGCAATAGGATAATGAGTATTATTTCTTTTATTTTAGTGATACTTTGTGACAGTTATATATTTGCCATTATTACTGTATATTATAACAACAATATCATTATTTTTTATTACTTTTAATCCTAATTTATGTAATCTGTTGGGTTTGAAAACCTTTATTGTTGTTGATGACTAAAACATTAGAATAGGTTAGGTTAAAAATATAAGTGCTATGCTATAAGCCCATTAACTGTTTGATCACATATGCAATTAGGGCCCTATTTTGTTGTGATATGAACTTTTAGTTGAGCCCATTTTGTTGCCCCATATACTGCTGCTGCTTGCTTCCTACTTGCAGGATAAACTCAAGGCTTTGGAGGCAAAGATAATTGCTGATTCATGCATTGGAGGGAAAGAAAATCTTCACCAAAATATTTGAGGATCCAAGACTGAATACAATCAGATGGCTGAAGATCTTTCTTGGTGAGAAAGAATGAAGGAATGGCCAAGATCAGTCATAGTACTACAAGGACAGCAAGGACAACTCCTCCCACTACCTGGCTGTAATTCCTGCAACAGCACAATTGGAGCAGCTGGATTTTCGGATATGCTTGCAACAGCTAGAATCATCCAAATTTCAAATTGAAAGGATAAGATCATCAATAGAAGGTGACAGCCTATAAAAATGGTGCTTGGGGAAAGGATTCAACAAGCAGAACACACACAAAGAAAGAGCTTCTTCATCCATTGAGAGCATTCTGTCTTCTTCTTCTATAATGTTCTGTTTTAATTTTTAGACTTAGGTTTCTTGTACTCATCATGGTGGTAAAATGCTTATAGTGAGGATTAACAAAAGCCATGAGAGAAAAGGCAAGAGCTTAGGTATTGAGAAAAAGCCATTACTATTTTTCTTCTTCATTAGAGATACAACATGTTTGTTGTGGTGAGTGAATTAGGAAGGTTCCCCTTGTGAGTTGGGTTAGCACTCATGTTGAGTTGAAGTCCTAGGTTTAGGCAGTTTTTGATTTCATTGAATTGGTGCATGTAATTCTGAAATTATAGTGGAACTCCACCATGGTTGTGGTGGAGACTGGATGTAGGCTGCTGTGGTAGTAGCTGAACCAGGATACATGCTTGTACCATCTTTCTCGTTCTGTATTTCTTAATTTATTGCTGGTTTTGCAACAGAGCATAAATTGTCTCCTGCTTCATCTAGAGACAATTTATAACAGCAAATTTTCACATTCAAGTTTTAGCAAAAAAGGGTACTCAGATTCAACCCTCCTTTCTCTGAGTCTCTTAGAACCTTCATAATTAATACGGGCAATTATCAATATTGATAATAAATTTTCATTACTTTTTTAAAAATTATCTTCTTGAGTCAATTGACAGAGAAACTCATTCCCATCCCACCATCCTAAATCAAGTAACCAATAACCACCTATAGTGAGAAACTCTTCAACAACTTCCTTTAATGACAACCACTCCCGAAGAAGATCTAGGCACCGAAGACCTTCCATCATACTATACTCACTCAAGTTGTTGTTTTTCATATTTTCATCCTCTCCTGAGATCAGTGTCGTTGCACGCATTGTCGTCATTCATTTGTTATGCTCAGATCTTCGTCACTAGGTATGGTTGTTGTCGCCAATGTCGAACGTCGTGGAAGAAACAAAAATATAAATGAAGATTTGAGGCATCCATATGTAGCACTACTTATATAAACGCTAAAATTCTTTTTTTAGAATTAGCAATTATTTATAAATGTTAGATGCATTGGTGAAAAAATAATTTTTTCTTGGAAATACAAGTCAATTAAAAATCAATTCATATTCGGCGATCTAGCTAGTATTTCGATCTTAATCTCTAATAGTTAAGTTTTTAAGATGCGTTTGATAAGAGGTATTAAAATTGAGATTCAGTATTGTGTTTGGTTGACAAAGGCTAAAACAAAAATTCCAGTCCCAGTCCCCAAAATTCCAGTGTTTTCAATACTTTTAGGAAATGGGGACTAGAATTTTTTTAGACGGGAACTAAAACTTTAATAGCATTTTATTCCCGTAATGCCCTTTAACTCAACATTTAAAATTCTAGTTTTACCCTCTCTAACCTACACTAAGCAACCCCTCCCTTCACTGCCGCCAACATCAGCACACCACCACCATCGCCTCAGCTATGTAGCATCCCTCCACTGCTACATCGGCTCGCTCAGCATCATCACTGTCGCTAGCACCACCTTCCAGCAAGAACAAAACATAAATCTCAGTGAACATAGAAAAAGAATCCTCAATGAGGCTTAACCAAACAACATAGTAACACAACAACAACAACAACACATATCAATATGAAGGTGGAGAGCATGGTTGGAACCAGAGGCGGGCATGAAGGAATGTGATGAAAAATAGAAGATGACTCGACGAGAAGGGGAAGACGACGAGGAAGCAATAGATCTCGACGCGAACTACTCAAATCAAAGAAGGAGCTTATGGCTAGAGAAGAAGGGATAACAGATGTCGCTATCGTCGATTGTCGCCGTCATCATGGGAAAAGACAAACTTTGTCCCGCAATGCGGTGGAGAAACAACAAAGTTGCCTTGGCAGTGTGTTTGTAAGTTTCCTCTTTGGAGAATATTCCACGCCTTACCTTGGTGATAGCGCCGGCGAAGTATGGACAATAGAGACTAGGTTAACTGAGAAAGAGAGATTGAGCAAAGGAAGAAGAACATGAGTGGAAAAAGGGCGGGTTGATTTAATTTACATTTTTTTTAATTTAGAAAGGGTAATTTGGTCACTTAATTTATTTTAATCTCTATATTTATCTTAAATCAAACATAATACTAAGACACGTGAGACATACACAAATTAATCCAATATACTTTAAATTAAACATAATACATAAATATAATTAAATCTTAATCTCTCAATATTAATTTCTTTACTAAACACACCCTTAAGAAGAAGAAAAAAAAAGATTGGGCAAGTACGCAGAACATTCAATCATCATGAAAAGAACTTTATCAGCTGAACAAACTAATACTTTATTTTCTGCTAAAATAAGTAGAATACTACTATCCTTTAATTAGCAGAAAACTTTCTAATACTATACATAGACAGATACACTACTTTATCATTCATGTGTACTACTAGTCTTGTTTCTTAGATTTTATGGATTCTACTGAACCTGTTTGCTCTCGAAGTTTGTGACTTCACTACAAGAATTTTTCTTATTTACAAATTTCATGAATAAATGTACGTGGGACTCTTTAATTTCTTGTAGAAATGTTATTAAGCCCGTTTATTTGAAAAATATATCCTTAATTAACTTTGACTGTACTTCAAATAACAAACAGAACACCCTGTGTGTGAAAAGAAAATAATTTCCTTTTGAAAATGTGTGTCAAAATTATTGTTAATTATGATTTCTGACCTATAACTGTTGTAATTAAAGAACTCAAAGGCCATGCACAATAACTAGTGGAAGATGCCATGGATTGTGTAGCCCAATAGCATTTCACAAGTTCCACCTTTGGTGGAGATTATGATTCAGTTTTTTATTTTTTTATCTTATTTTCTAAATCTGAACTTCATTTAAAAATTGTCACGCTTTCATTTAAGAATTATTATTACTTGATGAGTTATACTTTTTATATAAGGTAAAATTTGAATCCTAATACTTATTTACATAAACAAGTGAATTGGTGAGTTCAAGTTGGTTAAATTTCTCTTTTTTGAATATGGCTAAAAATACCAAATCCTTTGTAATTAATTAGTACCTTTGAATAATAATAATAATAATAATAATAATAATAATAATGGAAGATAAAGAAGGAACTTAGGAAAATGAATAAAGAAATAAATAAAGCATAGTGTCAGTAATTCAAAATAATAGTGACTGGGTGGTCAGCACACCATATACCTATTCTAGATAAATTAGTGGGATTTGACTCGTGTAATTTCAACATTAGAGAAACCTTTTCACAAACCCTTTAATTTGTGTACAAGAATCATACAAGAGAAACAGGATTAACAAAATGCTAATAATTAACAATCACTAATGAGTATTTACTATTAATAATAAGTATTATATATATGTATCGTTTCACAAGAATAACATGAAGCATAGGATTCTCCTTTACTTGATTCCGTCTTCTATGCCTTCAACGGCTCAATCAGTATAAAAATCCATTTTAGTTTTTTTTTCCCTCCCAAATATATATATGAAGTGTTGTATTCAGCTTTGTATCTAATTTCTTTGTTATTGACTGACTTGCATGCATGAGCAGCTGATGATCAATTTTTTTTTCTTATAAGAAATGTGAGACTTAGCGATAGTTTTTTTTAACCATTGCCTATAACGGTGTTGCTAAAAGATTTTGCGGTGATTTTCACAATTGCCAAAACAACAGTCACAAAACACAAAATACGGTAATAATGTATTTTGCGACAATTTAATAACCGTCGCTAAATGGCGCCGGTTGAAAATAAGGTGGTTCTGACTCATGAAGCTCCCTAGGACCAGCGATAGAAGGTAGTCCAAAATCTTTCAGTATGCCTTTCACTCCACTAAGTCAACTCAATATTCAATACATATAATGCTACTAGTTATATATATAGAAATTTGTATGATATGTAAGTTGTACATTATTTTGAATAAATTAAATTAAATTATTGATATTTTTATTAAGATGACTTATTAAATTGTGTTTTATATTTTATCTATTATTTATAAAAAAAAGTATTTTGTTAACTATAAAAATTAAAGTTATCACACTTTTAATTAATTAGATTTGAGTGACATGAAATAATAATTTTATCATTTAAATTTTCTTTTAATATAATTTTACATTGGAATCTAAGTTAAAAATATTAAATAAACAAAAATACATTTTGCGGCGATTCCGATCCAACCGTCGCTATATTCCTACTATTTATTTGTTCTGAGGCGATTTCTACATCTACTGCCGTTAAAAACATCTATTTTTGCGGTAGTTTCAAAGCGACTGATGCTAAATGCAATAAATTGCTGCAAAAACCGCCGATATTGTCTTTTTTTGCGGCGCCGCTAATAAGCGGTCGCAATTTGCCGAATTTAATTTACTATAGTGTTTGATTAGTTAAGGAATGAATTTTCTTTTTGTTCACTCAAGGTTAGTTGGGCATGGGAATAAAGCTAAGCTAAGATTATTTACGGGGAGAGAAATTTTATTATTAGATCTGATTTTCATATATACTTTATATATATATATATATATATATATATAAATGAAATCTTAAAAACATTTACCTTTGTTTAAATTTTATGAACAAGTTAGTTATATTCTTAGAGAATATATTAAGAGTTTAATTTTGATATATTTATTGTATAAATAAAATATAACATTTTACACTGTTATATTGTTTAATCACATTTAGTTTTTTGAATAATTATTTACACAATTAAATATAAAATAGTTATTTAATTTTTAATGACATAATGCTTCGAAATATTATATAATATATAAAATGTATAGAAAAATACATTTTGAACTTTTAAAATTTTATATGTCATTTTTAATTTATACTTTTCATATAATCCAAAAGTAAAAAAATATAATTTTCCAACAATATAATCCAATTTAATCAATAGTTTTAATAAAATATAAATTCATTGTTTAAATATATGAAGTTCCATTATTTAAATAGTATATATTCTGAAAAATGTCTCTTTTGGTAAATTAAACTGACATTTTAATTTCTTATTATCACAAAGTAGAAAATGAACTGGGATAATATTGGACTAAAAACACAAGAGGACGAAAGCATGACTTGAGCACCCGATTGAAATCAAATTAAAAGATTATAATGTTCCAAGGCTCATAACTTTTCTTATACAAATTGAATGAGTAATTATTTGATTGTGGTCAAAGTCTTTTTTGTTAACATGAGTCTGTCTATACAAGAGCAATTATATTTGTCCAATGATAAAAAAAAAATAACAATAAAAAGTAGAAAAAAATAACAATAAAAAAATTAGAGCATCTAAAAAATATTCTTGAACATTTTTTTCAAATGCCAATTATAATAAAATATAAGGGTAAAGTATATTATTTATCCTGAAATTTATGAAAAGTTTAAAAAACATTCAAGTTTTATTTTGTTTTAATTTTGTTTAAAATTTAGAGGTATTTTTATAACTTTTAATAAATTTCAGAAAAGAAAATACTTTAGCAAAAAATATATATTTAATTCTGAAAACCCATTATTATTTACATTTATGGAATCTATTGTAGTGATAATAATAATTTTTTGTCAATAAATTATACTAAGAATAAAATTCTCTTATGTTAAAAGTTCGTGTAATTAATTTGTGTAATGTCAGCTTCTTTAATTTATTATTAATTCTATATGTTTTTGTGGGCCTCATATATACTTGACTTGCATTGGACCATATTCTATTATTAATTCTCACAATAAAATTTCATAAAAGATTTTACATGAAAATTATTAAGATCCCTTCCTCTCCTAAATGTAGGGGGGAAAGAGGGGAAATAAATTAAAGAAGCATTAGCAAACAATGATGAGAGTTGAAAAAGAAAACATTATTTTCCTTTGATTGCAATGGTGACATGCAAAAAGATACATAATTATGTACATATAAAACACACAAACACATTCTAATTAATTATTTTTTTAAGTGGAAAAAATTTATGTGTTTCAATGTATTTATATGTAAAACCGAAAATATAATCCAAAACGCGTTTGTCCATTAATTACTATCATGAGGGATGCCTTGAAGTCCTTCAAATTAAACACCATATCTTATATTTATATGGGGACATGTCTAAATAGGGTGTGTGATTGTTGAAAAGACAAAGCAAGTTATTACTATGATTGCTATATAAATGAAGCATAAAGTTAAATTATTATAAGCAATGTGAATTGAAGTAACCAAAGTGGCTATAGCAATTATGACTGTTAGGGTAATTATATTAAGTTGTTGCTGTTAAATACAAAAAGTTGATTAAACAAGCAAGTCTAATAAGATTTTTCTACTTTGTGTGAAAGATCATCACGTTTGAGCAACCTAGGATTCTAGGAAAAAGGTTTCACATTTAGTCAAATATAATAATTCTAACATTTTGTCTCAAATATGCATAAGATAAGTGGGTCATTGGAATTGGAACATCCTTACCTATCTCCACCTTTAAATAAAATGTGAATCCAAGTGCAACTAGCTAACTTTTTTTTTAAAAAAATTTTTGTACGTGTTAAAATTATTAATTAAAAAGAACTTCGGTTTTGTCTTCCCTCATTCCAATGTTTGTCTATTTTTGTTGTCTTTTACTGTGTGTGTTTCGACTTTCGACCAACTCTTTTAGTGTATTATTTGCTTTAAATTGAGTATTTTATAAGAGAGTAACTGAGTAAAGTATACATAAAAAAGAAATTCAAAGTAGACAAAATTATACTGAAAATTTACAAAATACAAATATGCATCTCAAAAATTAATTTTTTTTTTTTTTTGTGACAGAAGTGTTTGGAAGACTTGAAGTGTATATTTTTATATGCTTTGCAAAATTTTAAATGTAGTATGTACTTTTATTTATTTAAAATTTATAAACTATCTAATTCTTCTGGTACTTGTCTATAATGAGAAGACAAATTATTCTTCTTTAGATAATATTGTAATAATTAACAAATATATTTCTATATAAATATTTTAAATAATAAATAAAAATGCAGACAATAACAATCAATAATTTTAAAAAGCTCAAGCAATCAATTTTTTTTTCTCTTTTATCATTATTTTTTCTTATTCTTTCTCAACACCACAATTTTATAGACCTAAGTCACCTAATTCCACAATCAGCTCCCACAGGCCACCACACCAACGACCACTGGTCAATGCCAGAGACTTTTCTAGCGGGTCGTCAAAGTCACCAACACTTATTCCGGCAACATTGTACTCCATCATTCTAAATTCTTAGTCTTAAATTATAAATCCTAAATTTTAAATAGTAAACCCTAAATTATAAAATTAAACTCTAAATTTTAAATTCTAAACACTATATCTTAAATCTTTTATTTAAATTTTGGATATTCTTACTATTTCTAATTTTGGAGGTTTATTTTTAATATAAACTGTTGATTATTGATTATTAGCACCTGTATTCGTGTAAATTTCACATGCGATCCATTATATGGCATTATGTGTCATAATCAAATTTTATTTTTGAGAAAAAATATATAAAAATTGCACTTAAAATTTTATTCAATCACTCGAAGAAATAAAAATTGCATGCATGTCTATACATTCTAAAATCTATTGTACATTACTCTTGTTTAAGGAGATGCGTAACTACAGCTTCATCCTTTTCTCATGATTAGATTAACATACACATAACATGCCTATTTTTTTTATTCTCATTTTTGCAATTTTAGGTTCTGTGTGAACTTCTAAATGTTAGAAACAGCTCCCAACTATTACCAAAATATTTGAGGGCCAATAATTTAAATAAAAAGTATAAATTAACGATATTTATTAAAAATGAAATTCATTGGAGAAATCTACACAATATATGATAAGAGAATATCTAGGGGGATTATATCTCTTCAACAAGATTATTATTTTTTATCAGATAGAAATATTTACTATGTATGGTTATAATTATTTGTATTTAATTCTTTCAAAATTAATTAAAAATCATAATTTATTTTTAAACAATTATATATATATATATATATTTTGTTAGTGCATTAGTAGTGTAAACTTGTAATTTCTCATTTTTATTTTCATGTTTATTTAGTTTTTATTTGAGATTTCTTTTCCTTTTGAAAAAAAATATTTATGCCTCTGACTTTTAAAAATTGAACAAATTGATCATTTACTTTTGTGAAATAACTAACAACCTCTAATTTTCGAAAAAACAGTAAAATCAAGTTCCTCTGTTAGTTTGACTCAGGTAAAAAAACGAAAATTATTTATGTAACTGTCAAAGGAAACGTTTGTAGTTCTCATTTTTTATCATGAGAGTGATTTTATAAAAAATTTTATTAGCGGTTTCTGTTTCTTTTAGCTAATTAAACTAATTCAGGAGCTTGATTGTACCATTTTTTCAAAGGTCAATAATTATTAGTTAGGTATTTTACAAAAGTCAAGAGTGAATTTGTACAATTTTTAAAAAGTTGGAGCATAAATATCTTTTTTCTTTTTTTTCTGATTCTATTCTTGGTTCTTCTATTTTTGGTCCTGAGCTCTCACAATTTTTATTACTAAACTAAATTTCTTGATCTTCAAGCTATTGTAAACAATTTGCTATGGTTATTTAAACAGCAAAGGCTCCTGCTAGAGAGTCTTGGATATGACTAGTCTAGTCCTATTGTAAATTTTAAAACTCATGGTAGATTTGTATTTTTTATTTTTATTTTTTTTTGGACTTTCATGGTAAATTTGTGTTTGAAACTGAGTTTACAGAAAAGAGAAATTTTCATTTTAATTAAGTATAATTTGGGAGTATTTTTAAAAACAACATTGCTACGAAACTAACGTTATTAAAAAGCTCTTAAGTTGCCAATAATTAAATTATCATTTAAAATTTTAAAAAAATTATCATTTAAAATTAAAAAACTTTATTATCCAAACAGAATAAAAATAATCGGTGCATACTATGGTGAAGAATGTAAATGATGAAGAGATGAAGATTACTCTTATAAATAAGTAAATATTTATCCAGGAGAATGTGTCATTTCATTTTTATTAATTTTTTAAAATAAATTTACACACATCTTTTTATCATATTCATCATAACTCTTCTCCATTATAGAATTATCCAAAATAGTCATCATAAAATATATAAGTTATCATCCGTAATACATTTAACATCTATCATCATCGATTATATTGACTTTTAAATATATTGTCTCATAAGACTTTCTCTTTTAAAAATATTTATTGATGATGATTTTGAACATAAGTTTATTTGTTTTTTCTCACAATAAAAGACAAATATAATTTTATATTTTATTTTAAAAAAAACTAATAAATATTATATATAAAAAGAAGCTAAGATACATGTAGGATCATGATTAAGGGACCACGCACAAAGCCGTGTAGAAGAAAAGGAAAGTGTAGAAGAGAAAGGTTGGGCGACACAGAGAGGGAACCAACAAACCAATATCAAACAAAGGCTTCCCCAATAATTAACAATAATAATGATGAGTGAAAAATGTCCTTCACACACATATTCCCTCTATTTCTTCAATCGTGTATATTCCAAAATGTGCAAAAAAGAATGAAAAATAATGTAACACTACTCTCCAAGGTAGCTATGCTTTAGCCAAAGACTTATTATTATCCTTTATGGCATGGTACTCTATCTCATCATCATTTGAATCAGGTCTATGATATCTCATAACCAATATACAGTTTCCTAAATAAATAAATAAAATTAGTTATAACAATCCTGAGTGGTGTTAATGAATGATTAATGTTCAATATATCTTTTCATGAAAAAAATTGAAATAAAAGTGTAAAGATAGATTATATTAATTAGTTATTTTATGGCTAAAATTTGATGAATTATTTATGTTTTTCTAATTTAATTTGTAAGTTTTATCTAGCATATAGACATTATTGAATTCTTAGCTTGTATTTGTCTGTCATATATTTAGATATGATGACACTTAATCGATACTTGTTTGACCTGTGTCTTTCTATCTATATTTATGTCTTAATAAACAAACTATAGAAAGATTTTTTTATATGGCAATATTTTTAGCGAAATGTGATGTTACAATCTTATTCACCATTAAGATTTATTATAAAAAATAATTAATGGATGAGATTTAATGAACTTAGTGTTGGATAGTATTCATATGATATGATACATGGTGGACTCCTAACAGGTTCTATAGGTATCAATGGTGGGTATTTTTGCATTGGCTTCACTACCCAATCTTGTTCCAAGCCGAGCCGCTCAAGCAATGGGCTCACTTATTAGGCCTTTACCATGTGGGCCTTTAATGAATGATTTTTTTTGTTATATAATTAAATTCTATATTTTTATGGTTTTTTTGTTAGGCCATATTTAGTCCTCATTCCCCTAACATTAAGCAAACTCCTAAATCAACTTGAATAAGTTCAGTGGTTAGCTCACTAGTCCACTTAAGTAAGTGTCGGGGGTTCGAATCCCATCTTGTGCATGTAGCAATTTAGTAATCAGCAGCAAACCCTTAAATAAAGCTCAGATTCACGAAAAATTAATCTTCGACCTGTTGGGTTGGAGGATATTTAAGAAAACAAAAAAATTAAACAAACTCATAAAGCTGAGTGTATGATTTGGCCAATTAAACAAGTGTTCGATGATCATATTACTGTCCTTGAGATGATTTTTTTAATTTGAAAGATTTATTTTTAATGAATGCCCTTTAATAATATTGTAACTTTAAATACATTTATGATTTATTTAATACCTCTAATTTCATATGAGTATTTTCTCAATCTTCATGAATGTAAACTTCTTTAATGGTATATTTTTATACTCAGTAAATAATGTAAATGATACGAAAGAAATATTCAACATTTTACTTGAATAATTCATTTGCATTATATATGCGATTTAATTATCTAAAATTGGTTGTTATTCCTTCTTGCACAAGATTGAAAAAAAATTCCAAATAACATGGACTTAAAAAACGAGTCACTGGATTAATTAGGTTGAAACGAATAACCTCCATTTTGAAAATATATATATATATATATATATATATATATATGTTATTTGTGTTTCAAATTCAATAAATGGTAGTTGTCCTCAATGGATTGTATGAACCGGTGGATGGTAATGTAACACTGGTGATGCTTCAGTTTTCAAAAAAATATCTTACTAAGGTTGTATTTTATTGTTAATATTGCTGAAATTTTATAAAGTTGAAAGATTTTTTTTTCTTACCTCTAATTATTCGTTTATACGAATGTCACATTTTTATTATTCATGACCGAATAATTGAGTTTTACATTAAATTCGAGTTTGAGTCAACTATATGGATGAGTTTATTAGATAAAAGTGGACATAACAGAACACTCGGACAGAAATATTGATGGACAGAACACTAAAAATTAGTGTGTATCTATTATGTTTGGCAACAATAAACATGACATTAAAATAAATCTATTATTAAAATTAAATATAACATAAAGTTACATTTTTAACCTTCTTAATAATTAAATAAAATAAATAATAAAAAGAAGCTCTGCAGCAGCCTTTCGTACTTAGTACTCATAAACGTCTCCTTCCATAACCACCGGCTCACATATCATCCAATTTTAACTGGCACCCCAATCATCGGCTGTTACTTGTAACAGATCGTCCTCTTCCCACCGGCTTCAATGTCGCGTCTTCTCCGGCGTCGCAGCTCAAAACCCACGCACATTTTCTCTGCTCGACGTCGCTGTTTTTTTTGTTATTATTATTATTATTTTCGTTTGATACGAAAATCGGAAAAACAAAAAGAGAAAAGTTTTGGAGGATTCAAATCGTGTTTTGATTTGGGTTGGTTGTGAATTTGGTGGGTTCAATTGAAAATTTGGAAGCTTTTAGAAAAATTGAAGGAGATGGAGACACCTGTGTGAATTTTTTTTTTTTTGTGCTGTCCATGGTGGAAGAGGGTGAAGGTGTGTTGATGGATTAAAGGGGAAAAGTGCACACTTTGGGAGGGTTGTGAATGTTTGATTAAAGAAAAATAGGGTATAAGAGAGGGATGAATAAAGACAAGAAGAAGAAGAAGAAGAAGAGAGGAGAAAAACCTGGGACTGGAGTTGGGCTCTGAAACGAAGAGAGAAATGTGAAGATTAGGGTTTTGATATCAAAAAATAAAAGGAGTAACAATGGAATATTGAAAAAGAGTTAAGGATAAAAGAGGAAAATTTTTCATTAAAAAAATCTGTGTGCACCTTATCAAATCCCGTGTCCATCTGTGTGCTTCATTAAAGAGTGCACACAAAAACAAGGAAGAGTGTGCTGAAGACACAATGTTCCTAGTGCATGTCTCTACCACCAAACATGTTTTAACACATTAATGTCCATGTCTCTGTATGCTTTCCATCAAAATCAAACGCAGCATATGACTACGATGAAAATAATCATCTATTGATATCGAAAATTATAATTAATTTTCTTCAATTATCTAGAGTAATCGAACTAAAATCAAATAATACTTATGTCCTTTGGGTTTTCTGAGGTACCAAAAGTATTGAAAGAGAAAATTCAATTTCCCTTCCCTAAAAGATTTTTAAATGACAATCCACTTCCCTCTATTTCTAAAATATTCACTTTTTTCCTCTCTCAAAATTAAATAACATACACTTTAGTTCGACTAACTAAAATACTTTTTAATAATTATTATTATAAATATATAATAAAAATATTGTAATGAGTTTTATTTATTTGTATATTATTATTCTTACTATTATAATAAAGTTAATAATGATATAATATATATATTTATTGAATAGTAAAAACAATAATATAAAAATAAATAAAATGCATTACAATATATAAATTTATTATCATAATAAAAACAATAGTATAAATATAAAGAAAAGTCATAACAATATCATTGTTATATATTTATAATTATATTTATTGAATAAATTTATTATAATAGAAAAAGTACTAATATAAAAGTAAATAAAATTCCCGGTAATGTTTTATTATATATTTATAATAGCTTTTAAAAAATATTTTAATTAAATGGAATAAAGTATATGTTACTTAATTTTTAGAGGTGATGAAAATAGATATTTTAAAAATAGTGGGGAGAAAAGTGCTATTTAAACATCTCTATAGGAAAGGAAACATAGTTTTCTTGTTGAAATATAGCTCTTTTATATGGTGCACCTTTATTGGTCGCTCCATGTGAACATTCTTCTTTTCTATTTGATGTGGTCTTCTGGTGTGATATTCACCCATTTTTAACCGAAGATAAACATAAAAAAAAAAGAAGCTAAATATGGTATTGAAACACAATTGGTGGGTTGGATAATTAAATTAAGAGTAATGTTACGGAATCAACGTTAAGAAGCCATTAGGGAGTCAATAAATTTAATTAGGGAGATGGTGGGATTAAAAAAGAGGAAGGAAAAAAAAGGATAAAAGATATTAAGTACTATTGATCACCAACATTGTAGCTCCATAGACTTTCTCTTAATTTAAATAAACATAATGTGGTTTTGGGCTTCGCTAGCTTCCAATAAACATAGAAAAGAAAAAAAAAAAAAAGAAGGATGAGTTGGGCATTTTACATTTCACTACAAGACAAATCTTTACTGAGAAATTGAAAACGACTACCACATCATATTCCGCTACTTTTAGCGGAACATGGGAAAACTTTTCCAAACTATATTTATAGTCAACACATATGGATTCAGTCAAATACTATCATGCATCGGTATGTCTAACTTTATTTTTCGTCAATATTTTTTAAATCAGTTTAGAAATATTTTATATTCTTGTGGCTCACAAAAAATTAAAATTTGTATGTTTAGCCAATTATAAAGAAATTAAGTGGACCTAACTTATTCTAAAAGCTAATTCAAGAGATAAGAATTGTCTCACACTTAAAGGACTATCAGGCTTTATACTTTGAATAATGTGGGACTTGATACACCCTTGTCACGCTCAGAACTAGACAAGGACTTGGAGAGTGAAATTTGTTTAGACAACTTGATTGTGTCAATTTGATTGTGTGGTGTGAGGGTGGGGTGTTCCATTAATTTTTGTTTAATTTAGCTTTGATACCATGTAAAGAAATTAAGTGGACCTAACTTATCCCAAAAGCTAGCTCAAAAGGTAAGAATTGTCTCACATTTATAAGGACTATCAGGCTTTATACTTTGGACAATGTGAGACTTAATACCAATAAAAATGAAACAACATACAAAAAACATGTGAAAACTAATTATGTAAGTAGTAATAAAAAACTTATCATTCAAAATATAAAAAATAAATCACTTAAAACACTTTTTATTATGAATAATTTAGGAGGAATAAGGAATATAAGCTAAACCTTAGCAACCGCAAGTTTTGTTAGTATAAAAGAAGAAACAAAGAAGTGTAGAGCAAAGTAGTTCAAGCGAATCATGGAGACAAGAATAATTGAAAGAGCTTCAAACTTTGTTTTAAGCTAATTTATAAACTTTAAAAGAATGAAAAATGAAATATTCTAAACTTTTAAGTGATATGTTATTCTCTTCGATAACTTTTTCATTTTATTCTGTTTCCCTTAAACAAATTTCAAGAAATTCAAATGGAACATTCAATTTTGAAGTTGTCTTAAGATCCGAAGACAAAACTTCAGAGGTTCATACATTTATCCCAAAAGAAAAGAAACATATTTTTCATATATATCAAGGCCTTTCTTATATAAAATTCTTGTAAATGACATGCTGATTCAAAATATATGAGATCATCCACAAATAATAAATAAATAAAAGAAAAAGAAAATACATACTAGTATTTTTCAAATGCTTGAGTCACCTCTTTGAACCAAAACTAGTTTAGTGGAGTGACCACTACAAGAATGTTAATTATTATCCACAGATAAATAACCGAAGTAGTCAGTAAAATCAATTAGTATTAGTGACACTTTGTATTAGTAAACTCAATTAGTATTAGCCGTCAGTAAAACACGTTGCCAAAGTTCAAATAAAAAATTAAAAAAAAAACCAACTTTTTAGTCCTCTGTAATAATGATGACTTAATTATTCAATTAATTTTAGGTACATAATTTTACTTAGTTGCTAATATGTTTCATGTTCTATTATATGCATTAATAATATGTATTAATTGAGAAAATTTTCGAAGCCAATACATCTCAGAGTCAATATATTTGAGGCTAATGGTAGATGAGTTAATAACTAATATATTTTATAGGTAATTATTTTTATTTTGTTTGAATAATAACATATTTCAATTTCGAATAATAATTTTTTAAAATTTTGGATGATAACTTAATTATTGACTTGCTAAATACTTTTTAATGTTAGTTTTATAGTATTGTTGTTATTAATTATATTTTTGACACATGTTATATTTATTAATTCAACGATGTTGGGTAACTAATAAAAATTCAGCCAACATCAGCCAACAACTTAAATTGGATGTTCTATTTCTTTATGTTTTGGATGTTTTGTTTTTAAGTTTCGGATGTTCTGTTTCTAAAAGAATATAAAGCTGGTTGAGGTTACTTTAGGTTTCGGATGTTCTATAACTTCCATTATTGTGGATGTTCTATAAACAATAGTTTCAGATGTTCTATTTTTTTGTTGGTTGACTTATTGATTAGGAAATTATTGGTTACCTATACTTTTCCTTATTAATTATATAAATAAGTATCCAATTATAAAACCAAATAATATCAAATTTATTAGAAACAAAATAAATACTAAACATATAACATTATTATTCAAAATGAAAAATAATAAAATAAAATAAATACAATAAAATCCAATCTATATGTGATCCTTGTTGAGGAACCTGCCATGCTACCGCGCTGACCTCATCTTGCTCGTGATGTGCAGTGCCTGAGCGTCTAAGTGGTGGTGGCGGTGAGGCCATAAAAGGAGGTGGATGAGGCATATGAAGCACTATAAGCAAAAGCATATTTGCATCATCGATCACAAGCAGCTGTAAATTTGGTTCACTCTGCTATTCTCATCAATGACCCTGATGTGCATCTTATGTGTCCAAGGGTGTGCTGGAGGCAGGTCATCTCCACTTTCATCCAGTTTCACCCACTCTACATATTTGATTCATGTTGTTTTTTTAATTAGATTAAACTTTTGAGATAAGACATAATTAGAATTTTAAAAAAAATATTAAATTTGATCTTTATTGAAAAAAATAATTTAAATAAAATCTATGAAAAAATTAACATAAATCTAAAATAAAAAGTATTACAATAGGGGAAATAATAAACATTATTAGTTGTTAAGTCCTTAAGTTGCAAGGATATCATCTCGGATCCAATCCATGAAAGACTCTTATAACGGATGTCGAACCAACATTTGCCAGGAACCAAAAATGTTGCTGCAAAACATAACGATAGTGAATCTTGTGTTAGGTGATTTTGGCATACAAGAAGAAGATTAATAGAATATCCAATTAGAAAAAAATAATGTAAAAAAGTGAATAAGATGTAAAAAATAGAAAAGATCTAAAAAAATTATTCATGGGTGATTAAATAAGATTTATATGTAAATAATTTCTCTAAAAATATGATTGAGTTCAATTATTTATATAACCACTCCTATCTAATAAGACAATATTTTGTTGTTATATCCTTGCAATACTTATACAAATGAGTTATATAAATGATGCTATATATGCTATTTACTTTTTATTTATAAAATTTTTGTTCAATCAAATTATACTATTCAAAATTCATTAATTTTTGTTTAATTCTCTCAAATTATCATTAACCCGTTTTGTGCTCAATTTTACTCCAGCCAATCAGGTTCACATCTAACCCTATCCCATTGGATTGGATTTAATTGAGTACTCACAGATATGAGATATGGCTGCTATTGCCGAACCTATCAACACAACTTTTAAAATATGCATATTTTATTTATGAGTACTTATGAGTATTTCCTATTATGTATGTGTATACAATAAGAAATTTCCTTTCATGCATTAAATGTTACTTGGTTTTTCCTCTCTCTCAGGTGTAGTTGGCCTCAGATTTTCTTTACTTAGTTTTTCCTTTCATGCATTGGAGGATCCTCTATTAATATATTCAATTAAATCATAGATATTGGATTAGCTTTTATCACGCACCATATCCTTGTAACATTTCAAGATTTACTTATATATATAATTTGCATACAAATATGATTTCCAGGTTCCTTCCATGATTTAAATAAATAAAAATAAATAAATATGTAATAAGAATTAAATTAGAACAATCTAATAATATTAATATATATTTATTTTATGAGTAATGCTACGGAATCATTAAGGATCAATAAGAAGCTAATAAGTATAATTAGAGAAATAATGAGTGATTAAAGGGAAGAGAGAAAAGAAGGAAAAATAATATTAGCTCCCTATTGATTCTTTAATATTGGCTCTCAAGACTTTCTCTTTTTTTATTTTTTGGTAAATATTTCAAAAGAATAAACTTAAAAAAATACTCATGAAAAACTTTTAAAGTTGAAAAAATTAAAATAATACAAAAATATTCAAAAAATAAAAATACCATTAATTTTATCTAATTATATTATAGATATATTTATAAAAGTTGAATTAATTAATAGTATGAGTGAGCAGTAAATAATAATGATGAAGGAGAAAAAGTATATGAAAAACATGATGAGAAATTTTCTTGAGATTCTATAATGTGAAAGTGACAGAGCCGCACGAGAGTGGCTTCATTGGATTCTCTCATAGATGCCACCTTCTGCTCGGACAAACACACTACCACATTTCTGACAACTTCATACTATTTTCCCATCCCATGCATTCCTTAACCTTAACAATACTTACATTACAAATAACAATCTAATTAAAAATAATTTAAAATTTAATTAAGATAATTTAAAAAAATATATATTTTCAATATACTAAATGCATTGAATTTTTTAAAATTTTAATTTTTTTATTAAAATTTTCTATTTATTTGTTAGTATAAGATACTAATTATTAAGATCCTACAACCAATTAGAAAATAAAAACTCAAAGATACCCACATCTCCTGTGTTCCCACTTGAACAGAAAAGGTCAAAATTGTCCTAACAACCTTGTCTTTGCTACTTCCACTTGAGAATTTTCTTGAGGGCTTCTTGCATTGCAAATTGTAGGAAAAGATTTGCAGACACTATATTATCTCCCATATTTTATAAATTTAGATATACAAAGATATATACTAAAAATATTTAATGTTCAAAGAAATAAAATATATTTTTGTTAAACTAAAGAAAAAGAAATTTAATTTGCTTGATAAAATGTTCTAAGCTTATATTAGTGTACTGCATTAACAAAAAAGACAGAATTTGATTATCTTCAGAACAACTTTTCATCAATTAAAGAACACTTTTTGAGCATCACATGATTTCTTAGCTGAAATAATTTTATGAATAATGATCAAATTAGTCTATGAAAAATATTATGTTTTTTAAATTGGTTTTTAAAAAATTTTATTAGTCATATTAATTTCGAAAAGATACATTTCTCAGTTAAATTGGTGATTCTGCTAATCAGATGATGATATGTCATCTTTAAATGTCATATGTCACAAAGTAATTGAATGGTGTGTCATCTATCAACCAATTATTTTGTAACACATGTCATCTAATTAGTAAAAGTAGCAATTTGACTGAGAATTATATTTTTTATAGACTAACATGACTAACAAAAATTTTTTGGAACCAATTTGAATTGAAGAACTCGATATGTTTGATTGACCAATTTAGATATTAACCCTTAATTTTATATACTAAATTGTCAATATTTCAATTTTTGAAAACTAATTATAATTTTATTCTAATGTTAGTTATTATATACTTTTTTATCTGATATTTACTATTCTCTTTTTAATTAATGCTAAAATAACATTTAGCAACAATAATAATATGAATAACATCTACACACGCCAAAAAAAAGCGATTCATTCACACATATATTATAGAAAATATAAACATCAACATTAAAAAATTCATAAAACACATAAATACAACATTTGATAACATAAAAATAGTTACGTATAACATAAAAACAATATACTTTAATAAAAAAATCAAAATACAAAAAGAAGACAAAGAGTATATAAAAATATATACGTAGATTAATTCATATTATTTATGTTTCTAATACAGAATTTATACAGGTCACTAGATCAAAATAAGGGTAATAGCTAGCAAAAATTAGAAGGACTTGCATTTAGTTTAATTTTTTTTTCATTTTCAGTAGTTTTTATTTAAAAAATTTTATAAAAAAAACAAAACAATAAATAAAAATAGAAAACATAATTTTATTATTTTTTACTATTTTTTTCTTTTTTTCCGCAATATTTTGAACCCTAAAATCATTTAAATAAAAAAAATAAAAACACAAAGAAAACATCGTAATGATTACTTCACTCTCGCCATTAATTTTTCTTAAGAAAAAAATATGAAAATAACCTTATCATATAGCAAGGTATGATTTAGGGTATAAGGGAGAAGAGATGGACCCTTAAGTTTGACTATATTATACACTAGCTTGGCTTCATTTAATTAATGTTGTAGACAAAATATAGTGCCACACTATTATGATTAGTAGTGGGGTTTAAGGCCTACCAAAAACGACCACTAATTACTAAATTAAAATCAAACTCTTAATTAATTCCTCGTTTAATCATGTCAAATAAAAGATGCATGCTACTACTAATTGTCGTCATGAATGTGCACACAATAGGAACCTTGTTGAAATTCTAAAATCTGAAGGGAAAATATTGCATCATGCACTAATCTTATCTTTTGCTAGAGTTATTATTAGTTTATTATTTTATAATATCTTGTATATACAAACTTTTTACCCTTTATTCTTTCGTCAAAACATGTGCCTCTAATTTGAGGCAATTTTACTCGAATCAAATAAATACTAATAAATAGAACTATTTGGAGGACAAAGTTATTTTTAAAGTGTTAAGGCAACTTATTGAGTTTAATTTTAATGCAGTGATGGTATTAAAAGTTTACGCAATCATTCAATTAGATTTATGTATTTATATGATTTTAGAAGTAGTTAAATTAGCAAATTAAATATGTATTCGAAAGATACATGTATGATAAATTAAAATGAGCAATTATTAAATAAGTTTTTACGAGAAAAATATATGAAATTTAAATTTTTAATTTATTTATTAAAACAAAAAAATTTAAAAATTTCAGCTAAAAATGTTATTTTAACACATGCCCAAATTAATTAAATCATCATAATCATTATTTAGTGGAGCATGCCTTAATAAGACTTAAGAGAGATATATAGCAGAAGAAGAGAAAAAAAAAATATAACTTTGCTTTCTCTCTCAAAGTTGACTAATTAACAACAGAAAGCTTCTGTAGAGAGTTAATTCCAAGCTTGAACACTCACAAACAACCTCAAAACCAAACCCATTACATTTGCACTCACCACACTTGAACTTACATTAAAAAAAAACAAAGTCAGAACATATCCACCTATAGGAAGCTACTAAAGAAAAAAAATTTAGTTGGAGAGCCATAACCCCAACTAAATTCAGTGACTGCCCTACAAGAAGTTACCAACCTAATTAAAATTAGTAGAATTCAAAAGAAAGGAAATTAAAGTCACTACAACCTATTCTCCTAAGATCAACCACACCAAAAATCTAAATTCCTCAAATCATATATATATTTATTCAGCTCCAATTTTGCTAGAGTCATAAGTATATATATGTCAAGGAGAAATTAGAAAGGAAAAAAAAACACTCTAAAAGTTGATCCTCTACATTGTGATATGATCTTATTATTATTATATTATAATAATATATGGTATCTATGAACACACAGAAAAAGAAGAAGAAAAAATTCAAACAGAGACATTTGTTGTGGTGTTACTAAGAGCCATGAAGAAGAAGAGGTCCAAATCAGGGGGTGAAAAGAATGAGAGCGGTGACCTACGCAAAGAGCAATTTGATGAAGATGACGAAATTACCCTTTGCTTCTTTGGTGCTGGTGGACATGTTGAAATCTCTGGTATTCTGAATTTGTTTCCTTTTGGTGTTGAACAACGAGAACCAACTACATCAATTACTTCTTCATCATCATAGGGTCTATCCGTGCTCCCTTCCTTTGTTAACTCATGCGAGACCACACTAGTAGCCACCCCCACTACTTCTTCTTCTTCTTCTTTCCTTTTCTTCTCATTGTTGACTCTACTTTTTTGTTTCTTCTTCAAGTTTGTTGACGTTGTCCTTCTTCTTCCGGGGCCTCTAATTCTTCTTGTTCTTGTCCTTGGTTTTGTTGGTTCTGGTGTTGGTATTGTCCTTCCAGAAGGTGCCATGAGAGAGAGAGACAGAGAGAGAGAAGGTTTTGGTGGGTTTAAAAGAGAATGAAGTGGGTAAATTAAAGTTTGGGATAGGTATGAAGAAAAGGTGGTGGGAATGAAGAAGAGAAGATTGAAAGGCTTTTACAGAGAGAAGAGAGAAGAGGACACAAAACAAATAAAAACAATGAAATGACTCCACAATAATAATAATACATTCAACACAAAGCCTTATCCTATTGGACTTTGAAATAATAAAAAGACACACTAAAATAGCAAAACTCAAGTAAGTGGTAATAAGGAATCTCTAAGATTACCAAATAGGTTTCCTAGCTAATTCTTTTTTTTTTTAAATAATAATAATAAGTTTTGTTAGCATGTACTTTAAGAGCACAAATTATTGTTATTATATATTAGTAAAAAAATAAACTTTTTTATTTTATAAAAACTTACATTTATAGTTTTTTATTAGTTAACTTTATCATGCATGTATTCTTAAGACACATAGCTAAACTTTTATAATAATAATAATAATAATAATAATAATAATAATAATAATAATAATAATAACATAATTAATTTGATTTGTCAAAGTGAAATTAATGAAACGATGTGCTAAAATATTCAAACATGAAGCATATAAACCAAAACTAAGGTTGTGATTTATAGCCCAAAATTATAAACCCTAGGTAGTGATATTGAGAGATAGAGCAGAAATTAAAGAGGGAATGAATTTGGAATTGTTAGCTAATCAATAAAAATTCAGCCAATATTAACTATTAACTTAAATTGAATATTTTATTTTTTTAAATTTTAAATATTATATTTATAAAATAATATAAAATTGACTAATAGTAGTTGTTTTGGGTTTCAGATGTTCTAAAATTTTAATTGTAGTTGTTTTATAAATAATTATTTAATTTTTTATTGTTCGATTTGTTTATTAAAAATTATTAATTAGCTATATTTTTAATTTCGAAATTAGGTGAGATCATTTTATTGACACTCGTGTGCAAGCTTCTTACTTGTTAGGGCATGTATCTTATAAGTTAGATAAATATGACGGGCAGCGGGCAGGGCTGCCCCAATAGCTACCAGTCAAAGGGAGGGAAGAGAGTGGCTCATTCAAATATTGGGGACCCAACTCCATTGAAGCTTTATTGATCGATGATGACTTCAATTTTTGGGATTTCATCAATTGCCAAAAAGCATATAAAAGAGATCTACAGCTAATTAATTAAAATCATACAGAATCTTCTTTTGTGTCAAGTTTTAATTAATCACCCACTTAATATTTTATGTGTTAGATATATACATAGTGTGTGTTGTTATTACCTTATTGTTACGTGCCTTCTAATAAAGTTCAAATTTTCGGTTCACTAAAGTGAAATTCAAATAAGTAGGGACGTGTATGGATAATTTTATTGAGGTACTTTTATTATCCTTGCCACTAAAGAAAGGATTTTTAAATAACTTTGTTTATGTAAATTAAAGAATTAAAGAGTATTTTGTTATTTATATTTCATATTTCGATACTTTCTTTTAATTTTATAGACAATTTATCATTTATTGTTTTATTCAAAACATCAGTTTATAATAATATTTAGATATTAGATATTTCATATTTTATTGGTTGATTTTATATAGATTTCAATAGTGTTAACGTTATTGGTGGATTTATGGATGGATATTTTCGCTAGTATCATTTTTGTTTTTTTTATTAAAATTGTTTGAATGTTACGACAGATTTTGTGGAGGAAAAATCCACCGGTAAACAGGGACGGACCTAGAGGGGGGCGAGCATAGGCCTCCGCCCCCAAACATTTTGAATATCAATTAATAAAGAGATTGTTATATATTATATTATATAATTTTTTATTTTGTATTTAAAAATTATATTACAATAAAAATAAATTATTAAACATATTTAATATTTAACTTAGTATAAGTAAAAGTCTAACTCAAATATTATTTATCTCTAATAATTATAAGTGAAGTAATATATAATAACCAAAAAAAAAAGTTTAGCCTAAATATTATCTATATCCAATAATAACAAATTGGTAAGTGATAATATTCAAACAAAAAAGAACTTAGAGTAAAAATTACTGCCAAATTAATTCTCAATCAGATAAAATCTTTAAAGATTTATATTTTATGATATAAAATGTTGTCGTATAAATCAACACTGCAAGAACAGGATACGAAGTTAGTCAGATGAGAGAGAGAGAAAGAGCGCGCGCGCGTTGGGTGGAGAGAGAAAAAACGAGAGTCGGTAAGGGGGAGTCGAATGGAAATTGGACGGTCGTTTCCAGGCGGAAACCTAGTAGCCATTGGCGGCCAGGCCAGAAGCCAACCCACACCCAAACTTGGAGGCAATGGAACCAACGCGAACCGAGACGGAAAGCGAATGGTGAGAAGGGTAAATAGATAGAAGACGAAACGTACAACATCTTCGTGGATAACCTACCAACATATTGCACTAAGCAGTGATTTTGGAAGGCATTCGGGAAGACGGGGAAGATAATAGACATTTATCTCTCTGAGAAGATACGAAGGGCGAATCCACTGAAATTCACCTTAATCAGATACGGATCAAAAGAGGAGGCCAGAAGAACCAAAGAACAGCTGGACAGGTGGATAGTATGGGGCTGTGAACTAAAGCTAACAGAATCAATATATTCAAGAAGTGGCAAAGAGAAGGAGGTGTACGAGCGTGATAGAGAGCGGAGAAGACACGAAATGGAAAATGTACCCCCAACAAAACAGACCTACCATCAAAAGAAACAGGAAGCATGAAAACATACAGAGAGGCGCTGGTGGGAGGCCGCAGTAAAGAGGAAGGTGGTGAAAGGAATAACGGGCTACAAACCCTAGGAAATTCAAAAATATACTTAACGGACCACAAAGACTCAAGGGAGAAACTGAAATGATGCCTTATTGGAGACACCCTTGAACCTTACAACTATGATGAACTGACGAAGAAACTCAGAATGGATTGGCCATCAATTGTTGAAGTTAAGAAAATGGGATCGATGAAGATACTAATGGTGTTTGAATCTAGCACGAAGATGGAAGAGGCATTGGACTCAAACAAACTCACAGATCACTTTTTAGAAGTGAGAATATGGTCAGAAGGTGAAGCAAATAAAACCAGAGATGTCTGGCTTGAGGTAACAGGGCTACTACTACACGGCTGGTGCGATGAGAATATGAGAACGATTGGTAATGTGTGGGGTCGAGTTATAAAGGTTGGGGACGATGAAGGTCACTTTTCCTCCTTCAGAGTCCTAGTGGCTGCGAACATGGGTCCGTTGATTAGAGCCGTTGCCATAGTGGTAATAAACAACACGGAGTTTCAAGTGTTCGTGAAGGAAGCTGAAGAAGATGGCATGGTGATAGATGGAAGCCGGAACAAGGAGCAGAATGAGGTGGACAAGGTGAATATAGTTCAAGAAGTCGACAAGTCACAGTGGAATGGAACTACAAAAACCAGGGAAATGGTGAATAACGAAGAAGGAAGGGATGTGAGGCCGGAATCGTCGCCGGAGATAGAGAGAGAAGTGGAAAAGGAAGAGTCTAAAGTTGAAGAATCCAAATGCGGGGAAACTGAACAGACACCGAGTGAGGAGAACGGTGGGGATGCACAATGGGCCTATGAGTTGGGCCATGCTAATCCTGACAATACAAAAAGCCCCACTAGAACTAGATCCTTAGAAGATGATAGGAGGACGGAGCAGGTAATAAGAGAGTGGAATGAATCACTCTTCCAAAAACCGAACTCGCCTATTGGGCCTCGAGATGTCGACGCAGACGATAACAATGAGGATAGTGTTGATCAACTCAAAGAAATTGGGCCTGAAGTAGAAAGCAGAGGCTCATTAGATGGTGATTCGGACTCAACAAGCTTCTCGGCCCCTCCTGGCTTCGAGAGACCCCTTCACTCACATAGGGTTTGAGCATCTCTGAAAATGACGAGGAGAGAGGAAAGAAAAGGAGACAGAGGAAGAAAACAAAAAACACTTCGAAGAGAACGTCACTGCGCCTTAGAGACAGAATCAAAGAAAACGCAAGGAAGCAAAAGGAAATAAACAAGAGGAAATCTGCAACAATAGAGGAAATCAGAGGTGAAGACAAGATAAAATCATGGCAGAACACGGAGGACGAAATCGAGAACTCAGAAGAGGAAGTTGAAAATACATGGTGGATCGGAGCCAAAACAGGAATCAGTGGGGAGTACGAAGATAGAGCAAAGAAATACCTTCGATCCTTGGAGAAGGAGAGATCCAAAACCGGCAGAGAGCAGAACAACGATGGAAAGTAAGGAAAACAAAATCTGCTCAGTGAGGTAGGCGTTCCCAAAACTGGTCCAAAATGATTTTGCAATGGAATTGTAGAGAATTAAGGGGGGGTGGAAAGATGGGTTGCGTTAGGGAGATGGTTCGTAGCAATGCAATTAGAATGCTTGGACTTGTGGAGACAAAAATGAGTAACATTAAAGAGTTTGAAGTGAGAAATGTATGGGGTAACATGGACTATAGCTGGGAGAAGGTAAATGCAGAAAACAATGGGGGTGGCCTTTTGTGCGTATGGGAAAATAATTTCTTTGAACTGGAACAGAGCTTCAACGGAGATAGATGGATTGGCTTGGTAGGGAGATTGATGGATATAGAACTGCGAGTCATTATATTCCTTATCTACGCCCCAAATCCAGTGATACAGAAAAGAAGCATGTGGAATGAAATTGTGTGTACAAGAAATGGAGTTAACTTGTCGGCAGTTGCCTTCGGAGATTTTAATGAAGTACTCAGTGAGCAGGAACGAAGTAGCAGCAAAAGAATTAACCGTGTGGGTGTGGAAGACTTTAAGAAATGGATACAGGAAATTGAAATTGTAGATGTGCCACTGCAAGGTAGAAAATATACTTGGAGGAACAAACAAAGTGCTAGCAAGCTGGACCGCTTCTTGGTTGATGCTGAACTAATTCACAGAGTTCCTGGGCTGAATGTAAAAGCACTGAAATGCTCGAAGTCGGACCATGTGCCAATCATCCTGGGAAGGGATATTACTGATTGGGGACGAAAACCGTTCATGTCGCTCGATATGTGGTTCTCCCATGGACAATTCAGAAACATGTTTAAGCAGGAATGGAGTAAAGTTAATGGCAGATCAGCTGCGGAGAAATTGAAGAAGATGAAAGAACCAATCAAAGAGTGGCATAAGAAGAAATTTGGCAACATGGATAGCAGAATCAAAGAATTCAAGACTGAAATTGCAAAAGCTGAGGAAGAAATTGACAATGAAGTTAACATTGAAGAAAATGTGGCAAGGAGGGAAGCTCTGAAACAGCAGGTTGAAGTCTGGTATAGGAGAAGAGCAGAATATTGGAAGCAGCTTTCAAGGGAGAAATACATTACAGAGATTGACAGAAACACCAAATACTTCCACGTCAGGGCAACAATCAGAAGAAGAAAAGACAGAATTGAAGAAATCCAAGTGGGATCAAGACTATTCAAAGATCCTTCTAGGGTCAAACTGGAAGCAAGAAGATATTTCAAGAACCTGTACTCACAAAAATTCATGCTCGATATTAGAATACAGGATGGTTTGGTGCCCCAAATCTCGATGGAGACAGCAGCTGGACTTGAATTGATCCCGACTAACGCAGAAATAAAAGAGGCGGTGTGGGCTTGTAATTCTACAAAAGCCCTAGGCCCAGATGGCTACAACATGGGGTTTATTAAGAAAGTCTAAGACACTATCGGACGCGAATTCTCTCAAACGGTGAAAAGATTCTTCATTGATGAATACATGCCAGGTGAAGTGAATATGACATGGGTAACTCTTGCAAGGAAACCAAATGGAGGTAAGGAGATGAAAGATCTCAGGCCAATCAGTATGGTCGGCAGTATATATAAAGTAGTGGCAAAAATTATGGTGGCTCGGCTATGACCGATAATGAGTGCTCTGATTGGAGAAAGCCAAACCGCATTCATCCAAAATAGACAAATCTTGGACGGTGCTCTAATAGCCTGCGAAACAGTGACATGGTTGAAGAAAGCCAAAAAGGAAGGGGTCATAATAAACCTGGATTTCCGGAAACCTTATGATTCAGTCAGGTGGGCCTTCGTGGATCAGGTACTCCAAAAAATGGGATTTGGAAGAAAGTGGAGAAAATGGGTGCAAGGGATGTTGGAAACAACAATGATGTCAATTCTTATTAACGGATCTCTTAGAAAGCCATTCAAGATGGAGAGAGGCCTACGTCAAGGGGATCCACTATCCCCATTTTTGTTCGTCCTTGTTGTTGAGGTCCTTAACAAAATGATTCATAAGGCGCTAGAAGCAAATCTGGTTGAAGGTCTCATGGTTGGAAAAAGAAATGTATTGTTGACGCACCTTCAGTTTGCGGATGACACGACACTCTTCTGCCCGGCCAAACCAGAGGTGGTGAAGAACTATAGAAGAATACTACAGTGCTTTGGTATGCTTTCAGGCCTTGAATTGAATCTGGAGAAATCAACCTTGATTCCAATCAACTGCTGCAACAGAGATGAAAGGAGACTACAAAGGGCAATGGAATGCCAATTAGGAACGCTTCCTATTACCTACCTTGGATTTCCTTTGGGTTCAAGTCCAAGAAGAATCAACACTTGGAGACCATTGCTGGAGAAGATTGAAAAGAAGCTGGGTTCATGGAAATCAAACTTGCTCACCAAAGCGGGGCGGTTAACTATTATCAAAGCGGTCATCAACAGCCTACCACTCTACTACTTAGGCTTATTCAAAATGCCGACAGCAGTGAAAAAGAAGATCATCTCCTTGCAAAGAAGATTCTTTTGGGGCACTAATGGAGACAAAGCAAAAATTCCAACAATTAAATGGAGCACAATTCAAAAGCCCAAGGAGTTCGGGGGCTTAGGCGTGGGTAGCTCGGAAATTAAAAACGCAGCCTTACTTTTCAAATGGTGGAGACATGCAGATGACAGCAAGCTACTATGGAAAAGAATTATCAATTCGTGCTATGACATTGAGGAAGGAGTATGAGATATTCAAGGTGCTAAACAAAACGGCCCTTGGAAAGACATTATGGGTGCAAATAAGATACATTCTGCCTTCGAAGAATTGTGTAAGGAAGGATGGAGAATGTGTGTGGGAGATGGTAAAAATATAAGAATGTGGGAGGATAGGTGGATAGGCGACATGCCTTTGAAGGATCAATTCTCAAGGCTGTACAGAATTTCTAGTCTACAAAATAATTGCATTCATGATTATGGTGTATGGGTTGGTACAGAATGGGCCTGGAACCTCCAATGGCGAAGGGGTTTCTTTGAGTGTGAGAGACCACATATTAGAGAGCTCACAAAAATTTTAGAATCTGTCTCTTTAACTGCAGGTATAAGTGATAAAGCATCATGAATACTTGATAAGAATGGAACATACTCAGTCAGATCGTTCGTGTGGGAAGCCACAGGTAGACAGCTGGGAGCGCCTACGATGAAGCATGTATATGACAATATTTGATGTGGTCTGGTTCCACCTCAAGTGGAAATGCTTACTTGGTTTGCGATAATGGGAGGATTGAATACAAGGGAGGCTCTACACAAAAGAGGACTACTGAGAAGAGGAGAAGATACATGTGTACTCTGCAACGAACAAGTTGAAACGGTAAATCATTTATTTCTTCATTGCCAATTTACTACAAAACTTTGGTGGCTTGCTGCTAGTTGGGGTGGGATTGCATGGGTTGGTTGTTATAATATGAGGGATTGGTTTGAATGTTGGGTGGCCCAAAAAGTTGATAGAAGAAAGAATAGGAGATGGATAGTGTTATTCTTTGCAATTGTTTGGGTGGTATGGAGATGCAGGAACATGAGAATTTTTTAGAACAAGGAAACAAATTGGTCTGGGCATGGAATCTGATAAACTTGGCAATCAATAGTTGGGTGGTTGGAAAAGTAAAAAAGAATGGGAATCGGATTGAGGAAGGGAGAACTGGTGAAAAATAATGTACAAGCATGGTGGCAATGCTGTTATTTCAGTACAGTGGAAAACAAGTGTGTAGTTGGGGGATACCTTACTGATATATTAGGAGACACCATAGTTTTCATGGGAGAAGAAGTCACAATGAAGACAGAGGAATTCATGATTGAGGAACTAAATGAGATACCAGAAAATTTAACACTGCTCTCTTGCAAGAAGGAGATTGTGAAATGGATTAATGGCTCACTAGAGACGGGATGAGAGTCCAGATTTTTGAAAAATAAAATCTCCAACAGAAGACAGGTGTTTGATGAGGTCACAGTTGAATATAAGCAGGAGAAAGATTTTAAAGCCAAAAACAAATGGGAAGAGCTGGCAAAGACCAATGCACCGAGATGGGTCTACTGGGACAATTCCACTTAATTGAAGAAGCAATACTGACATGTGGACAGTCTTGCAATGAAGATGGAATAATGAAAATGGCCTATGGACTCAATATTGGAGCATGATAGGAGCATGGAGTCAGATGCGCCCAAAGTGAATTCCCTATATGATGGTGGATTTACTATAGGAGTATGAGTCATCAGATTTGGATAAAGAGAAGACCATAATGCACATACTGCTACTGCTACTGGTGTTGGTCTTTGATAGAAATGGGTATTTTGTGTTAGTATTTATAAGGTGATTGTTAGTCTGATTAATAGGATATTAGATGTTTATCATGCTTTGATACTTTGAACTGTGTTACTGAACTTTGTTGGATCGTGGCTTTCTGATGGCAATGCCGAAGGGAACCCAGCTCTCTGACCTGTACCTCCTCGTTGGGGTAGTGAATAAAAACCAAAGTTTCCAAAAAAAAAAAATGTTGTCGTATACTAATTAATTCTAAAAAAATCATAGTAATTTTTTTTTGTAATTTAGAACATATTTTTATTATTATATTTGTTAGTATACTTTAAATTACATAAACTAAGTTATTTATAAATTTTACTTTATATATTCGACCTCTCCATGGATCCGTCCCTACCGTTAAATGTGGTGGAAAAATTTGCCGATAATTCCGTCAGTAACAATAAAACCAAATTGGACACTATAAATATGTTACCGCCGATAATTACCGGCAAGATTTTTACCAGCGAATTTTTTCAATCAATAAATTTGGCGGTAACAATAAAATTGGCAAAAATGGAAAAAAAATTCACCAGTAACGAGCGCATTTCTTGTAGTGTTAATGAAAATATAAATAGTTTAATTTATATTATTTGAAATAATGCGCAACTTGAATATTGTAAAAACTTTATATATATAGGCATTATGTGTATTGAATGTGGGGCTAATTTGATGGAAGAT
The DNA here is from genome assembly GCA_036250425.1 of Stylosanthes scabra. Taxonomy (NCBI): domain Eukaryota; kingdom Viridiplantae; phylum Streptophyta; class Magnoliopsida; order Fabales; family Fabaceae; genus Stylosanthes; species Stylosanthes scabra. The sequence continues at coordinate 225,135 of JASCZI010241680.1, forward strand.
ATGCTGGATGAACTTAAACTCCTTTCACAAATGTTTGAATCTATCTCAAGAAATTTTAAGAATTAACTACCAAATGAGGGAGACTCCTTGTGTGATGCAGCACCACCAGTGCACTGTGAAGGAGCATCATTCACGAGTTTGAACGAACCAATGATTTAAATTAAAATCGGTTCAATAAAAACTAGTTGATTTTCAACAAGTACCATTTAACAACGGTTTAATTTGAACCACGACAAAATAAACTACCACAATATTTAAGATTTCGTGACGGTTATACCAACGGCTGAGTAAACCGCCACAGAATCGTTTAACAATGCCATTATAAATAGGAGTTGGATAACCACGCCAAACACTTTCGTGACGTTAAAAAATCACTGCAAATCATTAAAAAAAAAAAAGCAAATGTGTCTCTTGTAGTGACTTAATTTGTTGGTGTATTTTTTACCTACTTTTTTTTAACCAACCAATAAAAACAATGTTGGTTAGTTAAATGCTGGGTAAAACAATAAATTGTGTCGAATATGTAACACTTTTCTTATTTTATTTAATTTAATAGTTATAATTTTATGTACATAATATTTATAATTATACACTTACTAGATCTAATATTATACATTTATTTCATGATAATTAATTAATGCAAACGAATGAAAATTAAAAAAGGCAAGTTATGACTACTTTTATCTCTCAAACTTTGACCCTAAACATTTAAAAAGAAATTAAAATCAAACAAAATTTTCAGTATAATGAAACTCCCTAATGATCTTATACATCAATTAAATTAGATTCACATGTATAATCATATAGATTCATAGTTAGAAAAAAGGAATATGTATTATATATATACCATACATCTTTTTATATATATATTATTGGCTAATTAATTTATTTTTGGGCGACATATACGTAGAAGGGGATCTGGCCAGGTGAAATTTTTCGAAAGGCGCATACGACAAGTCGTAAGAGATTAGTTTATTTGGGTCTACCGTACCTAGGATACTCTCCTAAAAAAATATATTAGTGGCTAATTTTTATATTTAATAATGCAATATTTTTGTTAAGTAAACTATTATTATTTTACTACATGTTCTAGTTTCAACAATTATAATTAATTAAATTTTTATGTATTGTAAAAGAAATTTTCAAATCCATTAAGTATGTAATGCAACATCAATAAAAATAATTATTTTTCTAATACATTGTATCAATGTTCATCCAATATAATTATAATTTAATTTTCATATACTGGTTGTTTATGTAAAACTCTTTACATTATCAGTTAATTAAAATTAAACCCATATAATTAATTGTTGAGCTCATTTTATTTACAGTTGGATTCATGAAAAAATAATCTAACTTTGAAAAACACAAAAAATTTAAGAACTAAGTCAAAAACCCTCACATTTTCGCTTTAAATAAGCCTAAGCCTCTTGTCTACAAAGTAAATGTATACCTATCTATTCAAAACAAGACACCAATCGTACCATGCACTATAAACAGTATATGTTCCTATGCTTTTTCTCTTTAATTTAATTTTGCAATATAGTTAACCCCATGCATATATATGAATACGCCATGCTCGTCATTGAATTATTGTAAGAGGCCATTTATAATGGCTCTATTTATTATTACTTACTATTATTATTTATTTAATGGTTAAACTTCATTGAATTCTTCTACACCAAAACAAATGACTTCATAGATTTAATTATTCATGTTGTTATATATACATACCTTAAAATAGGTTGCACAATATATATATAGTAGCAGAATATTGTATGTAAGCACACTGATAGATGTGTTGTTATTTTTCTTTTGTTATCATTGAAGCAGCTCATCATGAATTAAATTGTGACGGGTATGGTTTAGTCAAACCGCCGCAATAACCATCAAGAAATACATTTAAATTGTGACAAATTTTGTCAAACAATAACAAAGTAACATTTCAACTCCTCTATAAAAATTGTTGTAAAAACTACGGCCAAAAAATTAAATCATTTAGCGGTTAATAAACTGTACCGCTGCTATTTGATTTAATTAAGTTGATGAAGGTATAACAAATAAAAACTCATATTTTGTAAATGGATAGAATATTTTGAAAAGTACAAAAGTCTACTACAAAATATGAATGATATTCTTAAAGCTAATTAATGTTACACCAACAATTTAGTTAAACAAGTTTAAAACATAGGTATTATTTCATCTACTCCAATACAATATTTTTTAATTCTTTTAATTTTTATTCTAAAATTAAAGATTTCATTGTTACTTTTTTTGGCTTTTTAATACATTTATTTTCTTATTTTATATTATTTAATTTAATTATTACTGAAACAAATAGATAATTTTAAATATTATAAATATAAAATTATTAATATTATATATAATTATAAATATTAAATTAAATTAAATAATTTTATATTATTATCTTTCTGGTATTATATATTCTAAATATAACTTGAGTATGGGTTAATATATAAGCTATGAGCACAAATATACATAGTTTAAATAATTTGCATATATTCTACTTAATATGAAACGTTTTAAGTAGTCGTCATTTATCCATAATGCCACAATAATTATACACACTAATATACTACCAAAATTGCTGATTGAAACCTATGTTATAGCATTTTTTTAAGTCATATATATACACTCATTAATATGGAGAATTGGAGATGATGGAAGTGACCGCTGCCCGAGGAAGAGGGAGTAATAGTTAAGATTCTCGCATATGTATTTTATACATTGATCCATAAAAAATATTATTATTTGTGCGGCCACTAATTGATGTGTTTCTTTTGTAATTAATTATTTAATTTATTAGGGAGTTGAAAAATAGGAGGAGGGGTTCTCAATTTCTCAGAGACTCTTGTCTTTAATAGTCCCACTGTTTTGTCTTTTAGCCCTAAATCATAGCTTCACATCTTATCAAGATCAGGCCCCTGATGAATGAATTTGATTTTTCAATAGTTTTCTCATAGGATCCTAGAAACTGTGTTCCCTGTAGCTACATGATTTGTATATAAAAATGTTAAATCCATACTTAAGAATTAGTTATTAATCCATACGTAATAACTAATCTGTGACTATTTAATTTAGTTGCTCTTCTCTCACTCATGTTAGATCATTATACTATTTATTTATATTATCATTCACTCGTGTAATGCAAAATTTAATTGAGTAATTTATTCATCATGCACATTTTACCACCAAAGAATTTTTTGAAGTTGGAATTGCTAGCTAGTACTATATATATTAGGATAAACATATACAAGTCAAAAGAGTGTGATAGGTTGCTAATGACAATTATTTACGCCTAACTTTGAACCAACCGAGAAATAATTAATAATAATTAAAAGAAATCATCATCAGATAGATAAAGAAAAAAATATATACATATATAACAAATAGAAAAGTTTTAGGAGAATATAATGATGATGATGAGCATAGTTATTAAGGTAGAAAGCCCCTGGCCTTAATTAATTGGTTACAGTAAAATATGTGTGGGAACGAGTACGAACTGAAGATAAGATACATGTGAGAATGTTTTAGAGCACATTATTTGACAAATTATTATTGGAGTTGAAAAAATATAATGATGATAACTAGGACGGAGGGTTAATATATGTTATTGAGTCCTACATTGTGTTAATACTTCTAGAATAATTATAAGACTTTGGACACTTGTTTTTTTTTAATGTATTGTAAACAAGAAGAAATTTACAATCCGCCATCTTCATAGTGAATCAATGGATTATTCTTAAATGAGTGGTTGTAATTTTTTTATATTTTATTTTTATATTTATTATAAAATTATAACTATTTTTAATTATTCATTTAAAAATATTCTATATGATTCATCATGAATCAGATTCATTTTAGACAAAGCCTCAAAACAAACATGTCTATTAACATTGGGGAATTTTTTATTTTCAAAAGTAAAAGTGAACGAAACACACTTAACAAATTCTCATTTTCGCGATGCTAAATAATTTACAGGTTAAACTTTTACTTAATGTATATGTTCTTGCTGCCTTGTCCTTTCAATAATTATGAAATTTGCTTTACAATTTCTTCAAACTATTTTCCTAATTTATATGTATTTTTTGTATGCTTTAAAGAAAAATACAAAAAATAGAAAGTAGATTATCGTACCTCTGCCATGCTTACTACTGTTCTGACGAATCCATTAATTAAAGATTTTCTTATAACTGTGAAGTAGAGGTTCTAGAGTAACATCCCTCTAATAATGTGCATTTTTGTTTTTTTTTTTTATCTAAATAGAAAACTCTTTATTTACCCATTTAAATAAATTAGAATTTAGAAATTATACATTTAGTTTCATTTTCACGGGCACGTCTGATCTAAAGAATGTAAACTATATTTGTATAGATTTTGTAGCTAAGTAAGCAAAAATATTTTTAAAAAATTATCATATTACGTATCCATTAAAAGTTTCAATTAGGTCCCTATATGTATTATTTTTGTAACACGAGGGAAAACAAAAAAATGTTTATATATATTAAGATTAAAATTACACCTTTTTTTTTTTTTATATAACACTATATAAAACACCGTACTTACCATAACCACCCTAGCATAACTGCATAAGTACCATAATATCGTCGTTCCTCTTCATAAATGAAGCCAATAATAATGGCATGCTTGCATGCGTGAGTTTTCGGATTGACAAAATCTTTGAGTTGAAAACAAGGTTGACTTGTTATGGGTGGTAACTGATAACCATGCACAAGAGAGCCCTAAAATTCATGTGCCAAATTACAGTTTCATTCACCTTCAATAATAATGATGAAATAAAGAAAAATTCCATGCTGCATGGATTTCACCATTTGAAGCATAGAACTACTGCCTCTCATGAATGAGAATGAGTTAAAATATATAATAGCACTACTTTTTATTATAAAAATAAATAACCTTGCTTTGATACATTTGTCATACATACTCGTCATCAGTATACATTTAACAAATAAAAGTATTTTGGCCAAGATTTTTTTTTTCTTTCAATTATTGGAGAGATCTTATGTGCAGTATGTGGTACACAACAACAAATTGCAGTAGTTAGATGTGCTACCTATCTAGAAATTAAACAGCAAGTAATAAATTCAGCAACGCTAAGTATATTACATAACAATTTTAGTCTAGATTATTTAATACTTGTTAAGGATGCAATACTGTTACTCTTGTATTCAGTATTGTAATACTAAATCATGAGCTACTGAAAATTCAACAAGTGGAAATTAGGCATTACATCATAAACACACACTATATATTTACACACACAATATTATAAGTTTTTGTATAAATTCATTACTTAGCCTCTGTGAAGTTTTGAACCCGGATACATTCATTGCAATACGAAGAATATAACCAACTGAAGAAAGCCTTGCCTGTGAAAATATGATATGATATGTATTCGTTTCTATTGGACCGATGTGCCTCTCGAAGGAGCATACCTAGGTCGGTTGCGGATTCTGCTAATCTGGGAGTCAGTTTTTTTAGAAAAATATTAAATTTATCCACAAAAGATTTATGTATTGACGAAACTATCCATAAAAGATAGGTTTCGTTTGACAAAACTACCAAAAGCGCCATAAAAAACTATCCAAACGTCAATGACATTTTGATAGTTTTGTTAAACAAATCTCATCTTTTATGTGTAGAAAACTCATTTTTTTTTATGGATAATTTTGTTAGTGTTCGAATTTTTCATGGATAATTTTAATATTTTATTTATTTATTTATTTATTTATTATTATTATTATTTTTTGTATAGTACAACACAACATACCCTCGATAGGCACTCACACGCTACAATATTATATGGGTTCTTTACTTCTTTTTTTTTTTTGGTATTTATATGGGTTCTTTACTTCAATTTCCTAATCTTAACTACAACTAGAATCGAAACCAGATGTGGATCTTACGAGTTAGAGGCACACAACGTTACCACTTATAACAATTAGAAATGAGCAAACAGGCATCGTCTAAAGATCAGGCGATCAGCCCATTTGACATTAGAAATTTCCTCAGCCCATCAATAATGGAGATGAATTAACAACTCAATGTATATATATATATATAAAAAAAAAACACACTGCTGTCCAAGAAAAAATTATAAAAAAAAACATTAAAATAATTTGTTGATCCACCAAACTCGAACTCAAACTATATAATTCAACCTCATTTCCTTCACAAATACACAAAATTATAAATGTAAATCTGATTTTATTACAATTGTGAATCCAATTTTTTTTTATATTTTGGGTGAAGCTCGAAATTGAGATCTCTTACCACGAGAAAATATATAATATTATATAAGCCACACCTCATGACAATTGTGAATCCAATTTGATTATATAAAATAATGTTTTAAAATACGCAAATAAAAATATTCCAATAAAAAAATTTATGGTGAAATGGTAACAGATCTATTTGTATACAAAAAGCACATGTAAGCATTGATGGCTCTTGGTTTGTGTTCCGCTTTTCTTTTTTTTTTTTGTTAAACGGTTTGTGTTCCCCTTGTTGCCTAAAAATATTGCTCGAGCAATACAGACCAAGTGCGGGTTGGATAGAATCTTCCAAATATTAGTATGAAAATTGAAAAACAAAAATGAGAATAAAACTTTGGTAGATTATATCGGTTTATAACATTACTCACGAATCTAATACTTGAAAAATTATCCCCTTCCTTTGCTCCTTAATTTCCAAGTGAATCTAATACTGAACTTTCCCATCTAGAATCTACTGCTTCTTAGACTAAACCGAACTAGTCATACGAAATCTGGTGGCAGGTGACCAGAAACAATATCCAAGTAACTTGCAATCCATGCAAATGCTCCCTTTTTCTTAAAATCAGCATATTGAAAAAGCATAACTATATATATCCTAAAACGAATATAGTAAAGAAATGTCTCTTCAAGCAAAATCTTAATCATATAAAACGCTCAAGCTAAGTATTACAACTACAAAGGAGAAAGGGACAGAGTCAACCAAGGGAATCACCGTCCTCTTGAAACTGCATCTTCCATCTCACCCTGTGATGAAGGAAATAACTCTATGTAGCGACTTCCGAGCGTCATCCTATCCTTTGCCATCGCCGCTTTTGAATCTTCGGCGTTTGTGAATTCCACGTAAGCCTCCCCGGAAGGCCTACCCTCGGAGTTCATTACAATATGAACAGAATCTTCGGACAGCACAAAATCCTTGAAGAATTCCATTATGTCATCCTTGCTAGCAGAAAATGGCAATCCCCTCAGCCGCAACACCCCAGTATGCTCAGCTGAGTCTTTCCCATCATCATATGATCTAGCCCGAGGTGCACTTCGACGCGGTGAACTACCCCGAGTATCTGACACCTCATTTGCAATTGCCTTGTAGTATTCCTGCCTCTTGCTTCTGAAAACCTCAACATATCTTCTACCTATGTTCTGCCTGTTTCTTTGAAGAGCAAAGTCGACTTGAAGGGGGTAACCTAGAACGCAAAAGGCTTCACCGGTGAACTTTCCACCTTTGTGAACAAAAAGAACATCAACTATATCAAGGCCATGGAAGAACTCGGCAACATCGGTTTCGGTACAATCAAATGGGAGGCCACGTAATCGAACAACGGGAAAAGGTGGAGGCGGAGGTGGTTGGCTGACATATCCATATGGAGTTGGATTGTACATAAAACTTGAACCGGGGGAAGTACCATAGAATGAAGACCCCGGATCTACAGTACGCTGACGCTTTGCAGCCATTTCACGACCATCGCCACCATCAGCATATTTACTGCAATTTTAACCCAAAAACATAACAGTAATTGAGAAGCTCATTATTATTAGTTAAAAAATATAGACTATGATAAAATATAATGAAAACTTCAAACTAGTCCTTAAATGATTTATGGGACATCAACCTGGTCCTCAAAAGATGTGACTTTAATTTAATCCTTCGAAGAATAATCCACTCTAGTATAAAGATTAGGTCTTGAATAACTATAAGGAGATATCAAAATCTTACTTCTGGTTTCTATTTTCTTTTCTAATTTTATTTTCAATGTTTAATGTTTTTAGCATTTGTGACTGGAAAAGGGAGAAAAGGAAATAAAAATGGAGATCAGATTTGTTGTTTTCACATCTTTCTTGATAGAACATCTGAAAATGAATAATGAAAAGTAATACCAAAACCAAACAGGCTCATTATCAATCCAAGAAATTGCAGCATGTTGTGAACGTTAATAACTCTCAAATAACTCCACTCTAGCCTTTCTATTCTATAACATTATGAACCATCATGTTAAATCTTCTATAAAGCAATCATACTCCCCTTTCTCCCCCTCTCCCTCTGCCCCTCCACTTCATCATTTACCTCTCTCTGACACATTAGGAAAAATCATTTTCCCTCTTCCTCCTAACTTTGTTGATGTTTTAAATCCATGGCTCAAGGCTTTTACACATGGCATCAAGTAGCAACAGAAGGAAGCCATGTCAACATCAATATACAAGGCAGACAAGTCAATCGCCTATTAAGATTTAAACCTACTGCAAAATGGATGGATGAACCCCATCAATGGCTCAATCCTCAAATGAAATTAGCAACGTTGGATGCCTAAATGAGAGGGAATCCCTCAAAGTTCTTGGGATGAAGTTAAACTACAAAACATGAAGGCTATAGAGGGATTCTATGGGTAAAAAAAGCAGAATAAATTTGCATAAATATGCTCGTTTTACATTGGCATGCTACTTTTTGGTGCAAAATGGTAAAAAGAAGAATGGCAACGAATAATCCTATAGAAGACATAGATTATAGATATATCATAAATCACCGTTCCCATAAACAAAGAGAAAAAGACAGCACAAATAACACAAACTAGTTACATAGTTTAACTTTGACTTTTGACAGTGGTCTTAGAGTCTTAAGACTAAAGTTTGGGTATAAAATCTCATTCAAAGGGCACTTAATACCTGCTTGGTTACTACCTACTAAGCTACCACTTGACAAATCTAAATTAAAGGATCAACTTAATCAAGTCACTAAGCATTTTTTCATAAAAAAAATAACAATACTGAAGCACAAACAATCTCTAAGGTCAACACGCAAGGTGCAGAACTACCTCAAACAAAAAGTACTTATTTTCATTATGATGTATTTATTAATTAAAAATTCACTTATTTTCGTCGAATATGAAGCCTTGAACAAAAAACATAGACAAACAAATGACTGAACACCAACACAAGACAGCATCTTTAAAAAAACGGCCCTTTCACTTAATAACTCAGATA
>JASCZI010241681.1:5148-15209 GCA_036250425.1 Stylosanthes scabra
CTACGAAATCACTAATATTCATGGTATTCGAAAAGTGAACTCGTATAATTGTGGATGAATGTGGTGTGCAGCTAGGTTGCTCAAAGGCTCTATATATAGAGTTTTTTTCGAGGCTATCTCGGGCTCTGCAGTCCCGAGATACGTATCTCGGGCTCTGCAGACCCGAGATAAGGGTGGATTTTGAATTGTTGTCTTATCTCGGGCTCTGCAAGCCCGAGATACGTGTAAACCTCATCTCGGGGTTGCAGAGCCCGAGATACGGGGGGTATGCCTAAATTGGTAAATACCCCAACGGACCTATTTTGGTAAAATTTCTATTTTTTTTATTTAAAAAAATAAAAATTCCTTTTAAATTGTCATCTAATAATATATTATACCTTCAACCAAAAAATAATTAAATTATTGTTATGAACTCCTTATATTGATATGACAAAATATAAACAATAATTAGGTGACAATATCTTTCATCGTATTATTATTTTAAATGATATGTTTTTTATTTTGAATAATTTGTTATACTATCTGAGATGCTTAATTTATTTTATATTATTTTAAATAATTAATTTTTGTGATTTTTGAATTTTGTAATTTTTTTAAGAATATTCAGATGTAATCACCTAAAGTTGTTTATTAAAAATTTTGAATGATTTAAAATATTTGACTAAATTATTATTTAATAATAATAAAATATTAATTTTACATAAAATTAACTGAATTTAAATTTTTATTATTAATTAATATTATATTGATTACCTGATCTATTGATATATATAGTTGTTATATACATTAAGTAAATATATTTTTAGTTTTAATGTTTTATGAAGAACCATTGAAGGGTCAAAAGTATATTTGTTATATTTTAACTAAAGTTGATGAACTAATTAACATGTAACAAATAAACTAGTAAATTAGTTCAAAATGATTATATGAGAAATATAATTTGGCATGCTATCTCAATTCTTACAGAAATACATACATGTAAATAAAATAATAAACTACCACCAGTGACACCACTTTTTTTGGATTAAATTATTCCAAAAGAAAAAAAAAAATACATATCATTATGATTCATATGATGACTTCATTTTCTTGAAAAAATTGACTGAAGACAACAGGCATCTCCCAAAACACATTCTTTCATTATTTATAGATAAAGATATTAGCTGCACCATAGAAAAAATAACAAATGAGATGCCTTCAACAACATTAAAAATAAAATAAGATGTAAGTACACATAAAAAACGCATAAATATAATATCCTCTGAATTAATTACTACCCCAACTTGCATGCATGTCCTTGTTCATCAGCAATCTGAAATATAAAAAATGCTGCAATCAAATTGGAATAATACAAATTGAGTAATGATATATAATATAATAATTAAAAAATTTTATTTGCACACCAAAATCAGCAACTAGTATATTTATATATAAATACACAAAAATACATATGTAATTTTATTATTTTTAATGTGTATTTTATATTTTAATATATATTATACATTAATGACTGATTTTAGTGATTGATTTTAGTGTGTAAATAAAATAATCCATAATAATTTTAACAACCAAGAATTAATTGCATAACCCTCACCTGTAACAATCTCCTATTCTCACGCATAAGGTCCTCTTCCTACATGCATATTAATTAAGGATGACATTGTAAAGATACTAATGCTTAAGAGATTCAACGTAACTTTGCTGATTAACTATATAAGTAGAGTGAAAACTTTAACTTGCTAAATTTGAAGTTATAAACATAAAAACATAATAATTATTTGACATATTGACACCAATAATAGTTATCAAACCTTTCTTTTGAGGCCAGTGATATCATTTGCCATTCTTTCATCCTGAAATAATAAATATATAATACTAGATGATTATTAATTTTAATTCATTTTGGTCATTATATTTAATTATTAACTCTCAATATATTTAAGTTATAGTTATAAAGTCATAATTTTAACTAATATTTTTTAATGTTGATAGCTAAATAATAGTTAAAGTAAATTAAAATCGATGGAGATAGAGCATTTTTCGTATAATTATCATTGCTGCAAAGATTAGATAATATACAAGTACCTTTGCTTTTAAAACACGGGTTAGACCTTTGAGCAGACGTTCCTCAAGTTTCATTAATTCTTGAAATTTTAATTCTTGGAGCTCCTCCCCATTTAACTTTCTGTTAATGATGATAAGATAACTAAAAGTAATTAATTATATTATAATCCATGATAATAAGTTGATATATAGTAAAACAATTTTGTAATCTCATGTATCACTTAAGTATATATATATATATTTCAAATTATTTTCAAGTTGATTAACCTATGATTGAATATTTATTTTTGAAAAAGAAAGGGTGACCAACGTTTTCTCTAGTATTTACCTTAAATTTAAACTAATATTGATTAACTTTGCATATTCTTTCACAATTAAATAATTTTCTAATCTAAACAAATGCTTAAAAATAATAATTACTTAAAAACAACCACATAGTACCTTAGTTCCCCAGTCTTATCAGCTATTTCATTGCGCATCTTGTACACACAAACATAATACATAAATTATGTCAAATATTTTTTATTTTTTAATATTTTTTTAAACGTTTCAGGTATAACCAAAAATTCAAGTATTTTTGTATTTTTAGCCGTTGATTTTAATCATATATATTTCATAATTAAAATCAATTAAGATAGACGACTAAAACACATAAACATCTGGTATTCCTAATTCCTAATTATACCTGAAATCCTTCGAATGTTTTTCATTGTCATCCTTTTGTATAATGAAAATGATTTGATAATTAAGAAGCATACCTGGAATTCCATTGTAGGGTGATATGATGATTTATCAATGCTTGAATGCATATTTTTGTGTATTTCTATTACTTGTTCTACACTGAAATACAAATAGACAAAATTAGTTTATTTAAAAAAGAAGTGCTATAGTTGGTAGTTATTTCAGGTTAAAAGCATGCATGCAAAAAGGTAAATCCGTAAATGTTAGGAATAACTAGAGCTTTTAAATTGATGGGTTCGCTATATATAATTAATAAATATTATATAAGGTTATTAATTCCTTTACATTTTAATGTTCAAATATTAATTCAACCATTTAAGTATAATTATATATCATATATATCATTTGTATCGAATTTAACCATTATTAATAATATAATCAGATAAATTTGTTAAATTACATTTTAAAAGATTAATATGATATTCTATAGCTATAATGTGTTGTCATATGTAAACATTCAACCTTTGATTTTTAAGAAAAAAAAATTTTCATTATAAAGTTTTCAATTGATGTAAGATGCAAATTTAATTTAGAGGTTTTGAAAAAAAAATCTTGATATAAGGAGTATATCGTCATAACAATAAAATTTATACACTCAATCAACCCAATAACACTTATTTGACATTGAATTTTATCAATCTAAGTAGTATTAAATAAAAAAGCTTATTAAATATATATACATTATGGATAATATAAGTAAAGTTTTGCGTACTCTTACAAGAACTAATTCTTCAACATTTCTTATATATAATAGAAATTGAAAAGGTTTTATATATATTTAATTGATAAAAAGTAAGTTAATAAACATATTATATATTATTCATTAAACTATTATATATTTATATCTATACTATATATATAATGGGAGTATAGAAAGAATTAGTGTCTATTTTTTTCCTTTCTAAAATACCATAATTCATTAAAAAATTTATTATTTAAACCCAAAATCTTTAGGTTAAAATATTAATCACATACCTCTCAACTAATTTAATTTACTTATTTTTTATTTTTATGTATATTTAATAAATAAAAGACACTAGTATATATAATGACCTTAATTTCCTGTGGCCTCTTAAGTCCCATATTTTAAATAAAAGAATTGGAGAAAAAATAATAAAAAAAAATTGAAGGGAGGGAAACCTTGAGCTGGAGTGTTGGAAGAGTTTGCCAGTAGCAGAAAAGACAAGGAGCGCTACCTCTGCATCACACAGAGTTGAAAGCTCCTCAGCCTTCTTGAACAGACTTCTCCTCCTCTTTGAAAAAGCCACCTGCCTTGCTGCCATGTTCTCTATTTTCTTTATTTCTATTTTATGTTTCGTCATATTACTACAACAAACACATACACACAAAAATTAATAATATTAATTAGGAAAAAATTATTAATTTTAATTTATATATGTAGAGAACGTAGCGTGATCCTAACAATGTATCATGAAAAATAAATTAAAACAAGTGTGCTATTGTTTTTTGATAAAAAGTGGGAAACCTTGAGGGGGAAAGATGGATTCTAAGATCAGAACACCACCTTATAACTCTACTATTTGGAGGGTGGCAATATATATATGCATGACTAGCAGGGAATGAGAATTTTAAAAAAGGAAACTTATTGAGAGAGAGGGGATGGAAAAAAATTAAAAAAGAATTATCTTCCAAAAGAATAAAAGATAAGATTTCTACGTATTTAGAATATGCGAAAGAAAAACTAAAATAAAATAAAGGTGGTTCCTTTTAGCAAGAATCTTTAAGTCATTCCCTTTGATAAAATGGAAAGAAAGTGGTAGCTAGTAAAGAAGAGGGTTGAACAAGAACCCTAACAATTATTACACACTTGTAAGCCTATGAGAGGATTTTTTTTTTAACATGAATTTATTACACATTCAATATTAAATAATAAATATATATCCTATAAATATAAATGTGTTTTATATAAAATGTTAAATAAATAATTATACATAGGCATAATTTTTTTTAAAAAAAAAACCCAAGTGTTAACAACACATGTTTTTCCTTCCATTTAAAACAGGTGGCCTATTATTAGGTAATAAAATGGGAGTTCTTATTTCGTACTTCAGTAGGGTTTTTTTTTCTTCATTTTTTAAAGTATATTTAAGATTCCCTGCATGTTAGTCGGTTGATTTTTCCTTTTGTGGTCTGATCACTACTGCCAGCAAAGTAGTGGAGTGGAGTATAAGAGAAAACTTTTGGGGTTGGTTCTCATGGAGTACTATATAGCGAGTAATAACTGATAATTAAGTCAATTGGATAAATGAAGCCTATAAAATTTATAATTATTTAGTCGATCATATTAATTTACACTTCATACTTATCAATTATAGTTTTACTTTCAGGTAACCTGCAAATGAAAAGCCAATAACCAATGATAACACTAGTGATTTGAAAAGAAATATTTAGTTTCAAAGGAGTTAATTATAAGGAGCATCCTTTTTAATACTCATGTTTTTTTTTTTTTTTATGTCTACTCATGCTTAATTATACATCATATTTTCCTACATATCATGAGTAAATTTTTACCTTTTATTTATTTTCAACTTAATAGCATATAATTTTTTGTATTTTTTTTTATCATTTTCTGAAATATGAAAAGTACTTTTTAGAAATAGTTTTCTCTTTTGGTTCTATTTCTTGGTAACCAGAGTGCTTAGCATGCAAGTCTACTCAATACATATAACATACTACATATGAATAGCTGAATCTCTCCCATGAAAAAACTTCATGTAGGTATTACAAATCTAAAAAGTTAAGATAAATTCTCAATAGATTTTCCTTTTATTTAAATTCTTGATATTGCATATAAAATTAAGCCAAATTTTAGTCCACTTTTTAAAAATTAACTCAAAATTTCATCGTTAAATAGAAATCAGCCTCTTCGTCACTCTAAATCACTCTAAATCGAAACCCAATATACCAACCCAAAACAAATCCAGTTACTACCAGAAATTTAAAGCATTCATCTGCCAGGTATATCTTCTCAGAGGATATATTTCTTCTATTGTAACTCTAAATCAAAAGGAGAGAAGAAAGATCATCATGGATATAATAACAAAGTTCAAGTTCAGAACCTATTACAAGAGATCCAATTTAAAATGAACTAACAAGCAAAGTTCAAAATAAAAGGAAATACATATAGCGTTAAAGTAGGAAAATTTAGGTCCAACTAATCATTCATGTAAAGTTAATAATTAAAAATTTTTAAATTATAATTTAGTCAAACATAACAAATTATTTAACTTCACGTGAAAACAAATACAAATTTCTAAATCAAATATATTTTGAAAATACGTGATTTTTCGCACGTAAATTTTTTTAAATATATAAAAATCTTGGTTGAACATTTGGATTGGTATATCAAAAAAATCTCATGACATTTTATAAGATTACCCAAGTATAAGATAGTTGTCAACTATCATAGTCTTAGGTAGGGGATGAGATGAACTTCCAAGTTCCAATACAAAATGCAGAGTTGTCCGGTGCACATTTTTTTAAAAATATTCCATGCACCATCTACACCATCTAAGATATTTAACATACTCGAGAAAATATGCATAGAACTTGGAAACTTATTGTTACCTGTTTCAATAGATGTTCTTTCCATCTGGCTTGAGTTTCAAGCTCTGAACAGCACACATATTTACACCAGATAGTCAACAAATAGTCATGTAGACTCCATGTAACATAATACAGGTACAACAAGTTACAATCCCAACAAGATGTTCCAGCATTTATACGCTTAGTTATTTCTCTATTAACTTTTCACATGCCATGTTTAGCTCATAACTAGTCATAATAATAAATTTTTACAGGACATCATGAAAGAAATCATGAGAAAAAAATAAAAAAATATACATATACAAATATTTATTCTGCAATTAATTGATTCCCTTTAATTTCTTAATATTAATTAATAATTCAACGTACTCATTATAATGAAAAACAATTCAAGTGCTAATTTTTTTTGACTCGTAATATGCTGATTTGATGTAAAAGAAAAATTTCTATTAATTATTTCAAAATCTAAGTAGTAAAAATAGATGAAACTAACACCCTATGTAATTATATAAAATTAGTTACGATTTATATGCTAGAATACTTGAGACATATAATTAAATAGATAAAATTTTAATTAATTTTAGATAGTTACATATAATTTCAAGCATAATATCCTAATATATTAATCAATAATTTTAGATGTATATCTATTTTGCCTAATTAAATTCAATTGAATCATTTATTTTATGTTAAATATAGTGTTAGATAGAAACTCGTTTGTATGTTATTTTTGTATAATTTGACATCGAAATAATATTTTATTTGACATATAAATAAATGATTTGGTAAAATAGGTGTACTCTAAATATACTCTATATTAACATTATATTAATATTATGTAAAAATTGGTATCAACATCAAACTCTTGTTGTAAAACTTCAAAATATTTAACAAATAAATACATAATATATTTAAATCATTTTAAAAAAATATATTCATTAATTATCATAAACTATTGTTCATTGGGAGCCAAAAGAAAAAAGAAAAACCATAAGCTTTCAAAATATTTGTGTTTTTCACTATTGGTTGTTATTTCTACAAGAAAAACATGACTAGTATTGACTGGTTAGCCAACATCCATTTGTTTAAAGTAATTAATATATGATATTTGAACATTAAAATATGTGAACCCTTTTTCTTATTCACAATTCTTAACAACTTTTTCACTCTAATCTTCGATCGTCCCAATGTCACTTCTCATGTTCCAACATGTGATGCAAAATCAGTCATTTGTGAGAAAAACTATGATTCAATTCCTATAGAATATATAATTTAAGTGCACAGGAGATTATCCAAACCAGCATACAAATGGAAGGAAAGATAATAAAAAATGAATACTAGCTAGCTAATTATCTTAGCTTATAGAGTTAGTATACTAAGCAAAGAACTAACAATCTATCAAATCTATCTCTTCGCCTAGTTAAAATAATGATGAAGGGACGAATTTCAAGAAGCTCAAGAAGATTAAGAAGAGCCATAGTAGAAAGAATAAATTCCAGGAAGATAAGAAGGAGGGAGGGAGAAAGCTTCAAGGGAAAGCAAGGAAAAAAACTATAAGTCGGTAATATGCATGTGAACAAGAGTCTCCAAATTATTGGATAAAATAATAATTTTATGTGAACAAGTGATTTTGACCAACCAAGTGTAATTAAGTGGTATTTCGGTGTCAAATTTTATTTAGATGCACTTTTTTATGCTATTTAACATAGAAATAAATCACTTGGTTGCACTTAGTTGGTCAAAATCACTTATTCAAATAGCATTACCCATAGCAAAATTAATAGAAGAAACCAGAACCGACTTCACAAATTAAAGTCGGCTCAACTTCACTATAAATAATATCCATGTTCATATATCAATCCTAAGCAGTGTCTATTTTAGTTTCCCCACCATATCATCATATTTTATGTTAAGATGCTACTTCTACTCATACTGTTATCTCTTAGTCTATAATTAACATCTCTAGCTAGCAAGTTAGAAACACAAAACATGCTGAATATGGGAGAAAAAAGAGATCATAGATGCTATTTTTCTAAAACACTTTTGAGTCTAAACATGTAATAACGATACAAGAGTTGAGAGATCACAGTGTATGAAGGAAAAGGAATAGAAACACCTTGAGATACACCAAATCCGAAGACACATACAGCTACTGTTGAAAATTTGCAGTAGTGAAACAAGAAGAGTAACGAGCTGTATGTATATTAAGCAGTAGATCCATGGTTGAAGTCTGTATACCTTTCTTCCTCGCATACATGAACCAAAAATAAACAAACAAATAAATCTAAGATCGTAAAATTAGGGATAAATTAAAACTGGACTTACACTCATAGGTAAGACGGTGAAAAGAAGAAGATCGAACTTGTACACAAATATTCACTTTAAATAACACTACGGTAGCTAGATACAGCGAATAGAAACCTCAGCTCCAAATCAAGAGTGCAGATCAGAAAATTTTAGCTGGAAGAGATCATAGAAACGTAACCTTAAGGAAGCTAGTAAAGCGAGACTCCGATCCGATGAGCCAGATCTGGGAGAAGGAGCAGCGGCGGCTTCCTCCGAGAGCTGGATCGGAGAAGAACATGATCCTCCGAAATCACAGAGAAACTTACAGAATACACGTTTTTTGTTGTTTACTATTTACAGGAGGAGATAGAGGAGTTTCTCTTTTCTTTTCTTTTTCCTTTTCCTTTTTTTTTTAACAAAAAACGATAAAAATTAAAAAGCGAGTTAACAGTGGAGAAGGAAAAGGGAACTTTGCCCTTAAGGCTTAACACTGATGAAATCAGGTACGGACACATTACTGATCCAAACCATGCTTAACATTGGAGCAGTGAGTGAGGGTGAGGGTGAGGGTGAGGGTGAGGGTAAGGGTAAGGCTGAGGGACGCAAAAATCTGTTCGTACCAGTTTCCATTACATTATCTTTTTATTTATTTTTGGAAATATTTCAATTTTGTATTGTCTCGTCTTTACTTTCCTTTTCTGGGATGCTTTGCTGGCATCCTTTAGCACCACACGAGATTCGAAAAATTTTTTACTATAAAATAAATAAAAACATTATTTCAAAAAAAAATTTACACGACAATATTTATCACTGTCCAACTTTTTTTTGTTGGAGGTGGTCTCAATTCGCCGAATCACTAGACGAACTGCAACTATGGGCACAGTTCGCCTAGACACTAGGCGAACTGCGACCACTTTTTCATGCAGCAGAGTACGACATGTCAGAGTGGTCACAGTTCGTCCAATGTCTAGGCGAACTGTGACCAACTTTCACCTATAAATAAAGTACACGAAAGTCAATAACCACAACACATTCATATTACTTCTTCATTTCTCTTTCCTTTCCTTTAAGTTTTACTTTGTTTTTACTTTGTCTTTTTTTTTTTACTCTATTTAGTTATTAGATTTATATTCTTTAGTGGTATTATGCAAATTCTGAGTACCCTAATATTACTTAATTAACATACACATAAATAAATAGATACATAGATTACTGAATAAATAAATAACACTAATTACCTAACATATAAATAAATAAATGACTAAATAAATAAATATGTAAATTAACATTATTTAACTAAGATACAAATAAAGAAATAGATACATAAATCAATGAATAAATAAATAACATTAATTACCTAACATATAAATAAATAAATGACTAAATAAACAAATATGCAAGTT
>JASCZI010241681.1:22362-39460 GCA_036250425.1 Stylosanthes scabra
TAGTCCACATTTTCTTCAAATAAAGTAGAATCTTGTTAGCAATTATTAGTACTTGTTAAAATAACTTAAAATAAAAATTTTTGAAACTTTTTAATCCCGGAATTATCTAGAATGTTTTATAAAATCGTCCAATCGTGTGTATTTCTTTAGATGGTTATTTACACGATTAATATAAAAAATATTTTACATTGATAGAATATTAAAACTAATTTTAAAATAAAAAATTCGAAAAAACAAAAATGCACCTAAAAAATAATTAACAATGTATATACTTTTATCCAGAGTAAATGGATGACATGTGTATTTTTGTCTATTATTAATTGTATTTGAGATATATTTTTATTTCTTCGGATTTTTTATCCATACTTTTATCCACCATAAAATTTTTAGCGTGTGTTTTTATCCATTTACTTTTAATTTTAAAATTATATATCAAAATCTTAATTTTGGAAGTATTTTTAAAATGAACTTTGTATTTTAATAATTTAATAAGTGCTATTGCAAAAAGGGGAAAACGCCAAATGAACAAAAAGTAGGGTTTTTGCGGGAATAACAAAGAAAGTCAAAAAAAGTTTGCAACTTTTGCATTGGAAGGAATCATGGAGAACTGGTGGTGCTCACTTCACTAGCAACTGTGCATAATTAAAATAATACAAAAAATAAAATAAAATATAATATTTTGCTATGCTTACTTTATAAGAACCTTGGTTTCTCCGTCTTTGTTGGAGAGAAATCCCAACAAAACATGTAACCAACTTTACCTACTCATATTTAATTATAGTAAGTGCTGTCCTAACTTCCAAACAATGACTGTTTTATTCAGTTTCCATTCCTAAATTATTTTGAGATCTTCATATTTCTGTTTTGTTCTTTCTCTCTTTCTCCAATGGCAGCTCCTCCTTCTTCTTCTCCATCTGCCAGTTACTGTGTTGAGCCTGCCACATCACCGGTACTGTTATCTTTTCTCACACATGTCTATTACTATTGCTGTATGTATGAATGTGTGAATCAGCTAATCATTGTTCACTGAATCTTTTGTAGCAGATCTTTGGTGGATCTCTCAAAACAGGGAAAATTGAGCAGCCACATTTGAGGTTTTTGCCAGTTTTAAGGTCAGTGATCATTAACTAACTTTCTTTGTTTTAACCTATGTTATATTTAGTTACTTTATTTCTTAGTCTTAATGAAAATTTCCATGTTATATAGTATGGCAAATAATTACTTGAAGAACATTGTAAGAAATGCAGGTCTCATTTAGGAATTGAGCTTCTATCAAGTAGAAGATTGTTATTTATTTATTGGGTCTAGTTTTCTTCTAAACCAAAAAGGAAAAACAATTTACATGGAATGGAAGCATTAAATTTTCTAAACTGAAACCATAAACATTTTTGGATCTGATTGATCTAAAGAAAAAAGGTATGTATATGGCTATGCAGTTTGAATCTCCCCTGAACATTGAACATATAAGTATTCTAATCTTTGGCCATTTGATTATGCTAGTTGAATATTTCAATCTTTTCTTGTTTCATAACTTATCTAATCACACTATTCTATAGGCTGATATTTGACCTTAGGCAATCACAGTATTGGTAGCTAAATCTATACTAGAGTGATTTGCTGTGTTTTGTTGCTATTTATTTGAAGTAAGAACAATATACTTACTAAGTTGATCTTATTGTCATGAAAGCCGGTGAAACTTTGTTTTGTCTTCTTTTTTTTCCCATATGATTTCATATGCGTCACTCTAATGTTTCCAGGAAAAATCAAGGTTTTGCTTTAAAGGCTTCTATGGGGTCTCCAGGATTTACACAGCAACTTGACAAAAGCAAGCTAGAAACCTTATCTAAAGCTGAAGACAGATGTGATATATTTGATAGTCTGAAAGATAGATTTTTAAATTTTAAGAGTAAATATATGTAAGGCTTAGCATCAGAAAAAAGGCCACACTCTAACTCAGTCATGTTCATTTCTGATGCATAACAAAAGGATGAAGCTTACTAAATGTTGATTTCTGTTTTCTTTTAGGGAAAATGTTGAACAGTTTGAAAATCTTGCTAAGGCTCAATCACCAAAGGTAATTGTTCTTCCTTTTTTGTTATTCCTTTTACACCTTCCCCCCTCCTCTCAACACTGAAGCCTTAGCTAAACATAAGTATTCTTGACTAACAATTCCTGGAACAGTTCATGGTTATTGCCTGTGCAGATTCCAGGGTTTGCCCCTCGAATATTTTGGGATTTCAACCAGGAGAAGCATTTGTGATTCGCAATGTTGCTAATTTGGTTCCCACCTTTGAGGTATATACTACACTGTGTTTGATATATTTCGGTGTCTGCATTTACCTTTTTGTTATTGTAGCTAGAATAAAAAGAGATACCATACTAGCCTCCCTAATTCCTTTTCCCTTATGCAGAGAGGACCCTCAGAAGTAAATGCTGCGCTAGAGTTTGCTGTAAACACTCTTAAAGTAAGCATCCTTTTGTTCCCTACAAAGTACAACTGTACAAGTCAAACCCCTGATCTAGAAACTTCTAATAGTATTCACTTTTTATTTTGTGCAAAAGTTGAAAATCATTTTGGTTTAAATAATGGGTGATCTTGATCTTATGATAATTGAGACTTTTCATTATTTCAGGTTGAAAACATCTTAGTCATTGGCCACAGCTGCTGTGGAGGTATACGAGCCCTTATGAGTATGGAAGATGATGCGAATTCATCAAGGTTGGATTGCTTTATTTTAGTGGTTGGCTTTCATATGTTAATTCCTTTGGTTAAAATGTTCTATACAGTATACATTACTAAGTTCAACATTTTTTATTTTTCTGTTAGCTTTATACACAATTGGGTTATTGTTGGGAAGAATGCAAAAAAGAAAACCGAGACTGCAGCTTCCACCCTCAGTTTTGATGACAAGTGCACGCATTGTGAAAAGGTGATATTATTTGTTATCTCATTTGGCTATTGAGATTTTAAAATGTTGAATAATTTGAATGGTCCCGAAATAGTATGTTTGCTTGACATAGCCGTGCTGAGAAGGCAGAGCCTGTGGTATTTAGAGAGAAATAATCTTGAGGCCTTATATGATTTTGAATACGCAAGTTTTAATGTTTTCTTTTGTTTTTGCATGTTGTTCATCATTCTCTCAGTTTTGGACTTTTCTTGCTAAACAAGTTTTAATATAGATAGAAACTTGGGGGTATTAGTATTGGGGATGGAGGCATATGTTAACTTCCAAATGGGGCTGCAAAGCTTCAAAGGGATCAAATCTGGTAAGAATAGTGGAATTATTAGCATGAGTTCATGTCATGAATTAAAACACCTATCAGATCTTGCCTCCATGAAAACATGACTGCATTTCACGGCATAGAATGAGTATTTCTATTTGTATTGTCGTTTTATGTTTCATGTGATCCAAATGGTGGGTAGGACTGATGAAATGTTAATCTATATAGAAGTTGATTATACTGAATGACTTCAAGTTTTAATGGTTTAACTGATTTTTGTACAGGAATCAATTAACCACACCTTATTGAACCTATTAACTTATCCATGGATAGAAGAAAAGGTGGCCAATGGAGAGCTTTCTGTTCATGGCGGTTATTATGACTTCATTAAATGTTCATTTGAGAAATGGACATTGGATTACCGGGGAACCAAACTGGAAGAAGATGGAAGAATTGCTGCCATAGACAAAGTTTTGTGGTGCTGAAATTTCACACCTATTTTCTCTTTTGAATGTATCCTTATTGTCTTAACTCTGTATTATTAGCAATTTGATTGCAATTCATAAAATATTGTATTATATATAATAAGTAGTTAGAAGAGACCCATGAACCATTGCAATGCACGTGAATGTTTATCTGTGCATTTTTAAATAAAGTCATTATCAGCCTCAACCATGTGAAGCAGTGATGGAATTTTCCTTATTCACTCACTGTTGTTGTCTGTTGAAGCTAAATTGCTAGCAACTTGGATGCTTATATTTTTTGTTAAAGAGTTATATGTAATGTTTTTCAGAAATACCTCATCCACTTGATGCTGGATTGAAGTATATGGCTATAGTTTTATGTAAAAGTTACTTCCAAAAAATAACATTTCTCCTTTTATGGTTTCATCCTTTCAAGTATGCGCGTGTGAGTGCCTGTGAAGTCGCTAGTATGCACGAAATTCGGTAAAATGTATACCTAGTTGATGAACATAGCCTCCAGTGTGGCAGAGAAGAAGCTGATAGGCTGATTTACATGTGGTTTCTATAAGGGTTTAAAATGTTTATCAAGATAACTTTTGCAGAAACCACATATTGTTTTACACTTGTAGTTGTACCCATAAAGGGACCACTAGCCTTACCATGTTCATGTGGTTTGTTTCATACCAGACAGATTCTTTGGATTTGTGCCTTCAACAAGACAAAAAGATTTCATCTCATCACCTATAGTTAAAACAAAAACCAGTGTCAGACAGCTCAGAGCTCTACTGGAACTGTTTTGTTTGAATGATTTTCACACATAATTATTGCATTAATCAATTATTGATATTCTGCAATAACAGAATACTAGAACCCCTTAAAAATATTAGTAGGAATTTGCTACATCTAACATCAGAACTCAGAAGAAGCCATGCACAAGGAAAAATAGTCCTAATGATACTGCAAGTTGATGATATTTGATATATACTTTAAGATTGTGCATTAAAATTAAGAAAATAATTAAATGTTCTAGATTTTTATAAAAAGTGCAGATATAAATGAGTGAAATACCTAGTATGAAAGGGAAAAGAAAAAAATCACATATGATATATCATTATCAATATTAAGAAGCAGAATTAGTGATAGTAGCAACTTATCCTGAATAACTAGCTGTTCACATGGGTCACTAGTTTCAGAACCTGGTCTATATAAAGGCCATGCAATAACATC
Organism: Stylosanthes scabra; assembly: GCA_036250425.1. Lineage (NCBI taxonomy): Eukaryota > Viridiplantae > Streptophyta > Magnoliopsida > Fabales > Fabaceae > Stylosanthes > Stylosanthes scabra. The sequence goes on from JASCZI010241681.1 coordinate 27,276, forward strand.
ACAAATTCACAGTTCACAAAGCCATTTTGAATAGACTAGTTAGTTATCTACATTCTACAACCACCATAACAAACATGGCTTCTTTCAATTTCTCATCACTCCTTTTACCAATTCTGCTCCTTTCTTTCTCACTAATGGTCACTGACATTGCAGAGGCACGTAATGCTCCCAAAGTGCATGGCATTAAGAAACTGGACCTGCCACCGCTTCCACTGGTTCCGGTGCTGCCACCGCTGCCACTGGTTCCAGATGTGCCTAATGTTCCTCTTCCACCTCTACCTGATGTTCCTCTTCCACCTCTGCCTAAAGTTCCTCTACCTAATGTTCCTCTACCTAATGTTCCTCTTCCTAATGTTCCTCTTCCTGATCTGCCAGCTCTACCTGTGCCTATCCCTGCAATTATTCCATAGGACACTCCAACCACTGCTCCTTGAAACAACTATAACTTGTACTCATTGCAGTTGAGCTTATAGCTTAGGGGTTAAGTTTCCTGCATCTAAATTTGGGTTCTGCTTTCTAGTTTCTACTCTTCCAGTGCATGTACTATTTATTTATTGTTTATAATATTGTGTGTGTGTGTGTGTGTGTAACTCTACGTGGCTCTATTATGGATTCCATTTGTAACTGTGTGTTTCCTTAAATAACAAGTTATGTTCAGTTTTTAGTTTGTTATTGAATTCTTAGATACTGGTAGCTGAATTAAGCTACATGCTATTGTTTACTTTACTCCATATATAACCTCTTCCATTGTCACTCAGTTTTGAAGTTCTCATAAATCAAACCTAAAGAGTTATCTAAAGCCAAGTAGAGGTTATTAGTTTATTAACTTTTTATATATATAGTTGGTTGATGAATGATTCTAAACACTGAACTGAAAGAACTTGGCAACTGCAGGAGGACATACAGGTTATTTAATTTCTGATTTCATAATCATTTCAGCAATAATTAAGGTTGCATGGTGTGGTATTGAGGATATTTCAAGAATGCAGAAAACAGTGAAACCAATTAGCAATGGACACAATATAATATATCTATCTCAAAAAATTTAGGAAGGCCATTTTGCATGAGTGAATATTGCAAGTTCCATTAAAATTATTACTTAAGCAATTCAAATAAGTATTTAACGTGGTAAATTCTAGAACAATAATTCTATGTAAACAAGTGATTTTGGCTAACCAAGTCTAACCAAGTCATTTATTTCTATGCATAATAGAAGACTATTTCGATGTCAAATAGAACTTTATTTATGTGCAATTTTTTATACTATTTGACACCAAAATAATATTCTATTTAGCATAGAAATAAATCACTTGGTTAGCCAAAACCACTTATTCAAATAGCATTATCCATTCTAAAAATCAAAAAGCCATAAAGGGACAAAACTTACATTATCTAGTTCTAGTGGTTTACATAGAACTGCCTGTAACAATAAATTCGTCTCCAAATATGACAAGACATACCTAGTTACCTACCAACTCAAGGGTGAAAATTCGGGAAAGCAATACATTGAAGTGTTACCACTTACCATAGTTCAAGAATTTACAAATCACTTTGTAAAAATATCACTAAGAGAAAGCAAACACTTCCCAAAATTTCTCAGTCCTTTACTATAGATGAAGATATAAACCAAAAACTACCATAACAACAAAGTCGTTGTAGTATAGTGGTGAGTATTCCCGCCTGTCACGCGGGTGACCCGGGTTCGATCCCCGGCAACGGCGTTTTTTTTTTCTTTTTTATTTTTTTAAAACTATCATCATCAATTAAAGAAAGGAGGTTGGTTGTCCTAATTTAGAATGTGCAATGCTAAGTAAGCTAAGTAGCTAGCCAAGTCCAAGGAAGGTTAACAAACAAAACCAAATCTCTAAACTTGTTTAACTTAACCATTCTCTATATAAAGGTGCCATTGATAATAATATCTATCAGAAGTTCAAAACCAAATTAACTAAAAGCTTGTTTAATTTGCATCCAATTAACGAGTATTAATTGTATCAATGGCTTCTTATCAAAGTTGGTTGATGATGGCAATTTTGGTGGCTGTTTCATTCTCAGGCATGAACTGTGGTGTAGTAGGAGCAGCACGCCATCTTATGCAAGCAACAACTACTGTGCCTACACTTCCAAAGCCAGCAATAACATTTCCACCATTGCCACAGTTCCCATTTCCTACAATCCCATCTCTTCCAAAGCCAACACTGCCAAACATTCCTTCTTTTCCAATCCCAACAACTATTCCAACCACTTTCCCCTTCTTCTCTCCACCACCTTCTACCACCACCGTCACCACCACCCCATGAAAATATGAATATTATGATTATTATAACTTATAAACGCTATATGTATACACCTTCTTATGTTGTTGTGATTAGTTGTTCACTTATTGTACTCGTCATTTATATATGTATGCACTATGCACATCTGGATTATTGTATCTGCAGACCTATTGTTTATAATGTATTACATTTTATAATAAAAAGTTATTCATTATGTGTTTCGCATATATTGATCATTCTACATTTCTACCACTACTAGGGTCGTGAATCGTGATATATTGATATTCTTTTAAAATATTTATAATATCGAATGTAATATAATATTTTATTGGCTCTAATATTTAAATTCCATTATAAACTAACCTAATTAATAATAATAGGATAATATTGGATCGACATATATAATTAACATATATTATTTTCGAAATTATATATAATAAACTAATAAAATCCTACCCTTAAAAGTTAAATTTAATAGATATTGTATCATATTTATACGAAAATAAATTATGATGAAGAAAAAAAATATAATATACATTAAAAAATATTTTAGTTATGAAATATGAACTTGAAACATAATCACGATATTGAATTTTTTTTTTTAAAAAAAAAGCAAATTGGAACTTGATAAACTATACTTTTAATTTGTGTCTAGTTTAAGATGTATATTTCTGTATAAATATGGTGAAAATGTTAAAAAGTTTACACCATTCTCTTGACACGGTATGTAATTATAATTGATAGCATAATTACATGAACTCTTATTATAGTGGATGAATTGATATCAGATTAAAAAAATATAGGTATATAATAAATAAATCTTGAGAAATATATAATATAAAAAAGAACTAATAATCAGACAACATTAATTCTAGAATTTTTTGGTTGATCAATTATTTTTGACAAAATTGTTTATAATTTAACTTCAATCACGAGAACATGAAAATACTTTATCAAATTGGAGCGACCTACTTCAAAAAAAAAAAGTGTCAAGTTAATTTACTATATCAGTATAATAGATATGAACATAAAAACAGAACGTCAATCTGGTTTACAAAACTTTGATATTCCTTTATTTTATAGGTTTAATGAAAATTTATCACTATTTTCATTCATGTTCAGGGTTGGCTATTTATTTTAATAAGACATTTCTGTAGGGAAAAAAATAAATGATTTTTTGGTTGGTCAAATTGGGAAAATGGTAAGATACAGTATAATTTTAAAAGTGATGAAATGCTATTGGCTGTTGCTAGCTAGTTGAATCTGTATGTTTTTATTACCATCGTTTTTTCAAGTTTGGCAGCTATTTATGATTAACTCCATTGGATCAACCACCACCTTTATTAACACACTACAAATTATTTAATATTCTATAAATTAAGCAAGAAATAACAAAACTAGAGTTGGCCATCCTACATTTGAATATTTGTGTTCAAAACTTATAACAAGTTTACACAAGTTACAATAGCCAACCAACTATACCACCTCATCAGTAGTCTAAGATTTATAAAAATGATTTATTCAAATAAAAACAGGAAGGTGAACTAACAAAGCCAATAATCTCTAGTTAGTTCTCCAAACTTTGAGTTGAATAATTGTAACCATATACTCTAGCTAGCTCTATATAAGAGCAAGCACCATATTTTGTCTTCTCATCATCCAATCTCAAAGCAAATCAATTTACCATATATTCTTCTCTCTTAGCTTCTTTCTCTCATTTCACCAGCCATGGCATCATCAGCAAGAAGATCCTTTATGACAGCATTGCTTGTTGCTGTGATCACCATGTCAAGCATGAGCATGACCTTAGCAGCTCGCAATCTTTTGCAAACAACTATGCCAAATTTTCCTGGAAACATTCCCAATCTGCCAAAACCAACAGCATTGCCACCATTGCCTACAATTCCAACATTGCCTTCAACTCAGGGCAATAATGTTCCTCAATTGCCAACTATTCCAAGTCTTCCACAGCCATCAGCTACCCTACCTCCAGTTCCAAGCATAACCATCCCTACAATCCCAACTGTCCCACAAATGAACCTTCCCCCATTGCCAGCTACTTCTATGCCAAATCTTCCCACAATCCCAACAATTATTCCCTCCATTCCTTTCATCTCCCCACCTTCACCCTCTGGCAATTAAAAGCTTTCACTTGGTGGTTTATTATGCATGCATTGGATATTATGTTAGCTTGATTCCATATACTTATGTTTGTGTGTGTGAGTTCTATGATTTATGTTATCGTTGTTTCTTCTTTATAGTTTGGTGTGAGAACATTGTACTATTTATTTTCCAGTTCATGAATTTATTGGTATTGCTTGTACTTTTTACTTACATTATTTATAGAATGTGACATGTTATACAATTATGATTATGATGTCTTCTCCTCTTAAACTTCAGCACCGTTTTTAATGTATCATTGCATCAATGTGTTCATGATGTGTTAGAATTTAGATCCATGACCCACCAAATGATAACAAAACAACTTTAATCTTTTTATGTTAAAGTGTATATTTCAAATGGAAAACTATATACCACCATTAATCAGCAACCAAATTGACCAGTCAAGTTTGGAATTTATGGGATTCAAAAAGATAGGAACATCCATCACATATTAATCTCTTTAGCTGAAATGAATTTGAGTACTCTAAGGTAAATAAGCTATGAAGGGCACACAATGAACCATAAGGTTGATCAAGTAATAAGAAAAACTCTGGGGAAAACACACTAATCATCTTCTTACATAATACCAAACATGCTACTTTAGCATTAGGGAAAGATTTCTAACTGCAATAGAACACAATCAATAGGCATGTATCTTGTCACTTCTGCATCTGTAGCTAACAAGAATTTCCAAACCCAGGGACTAAAAAAAAAAAAAAAATCCAAGGGCAGGTTCTTGACTGAGTATTTTGCACTGGCATATTCATCAGTTAATCAGACAATAATCTACCATTCCATGCAATATAGCCCAAGAATGGAGCAATTTCTCCAGACCCATTAGACATAGTGACACAATATCTAATAAGATTCAAGCATGCTTCAAAATATTGAAAGATGTAATGGCATAAGCCACAAAATTCTGGTTTCACCAATACTAAGTCATATAAGCCAACCTGACAGATCGATCAAACATTAAACAAAACCAAATCAATCCAAAACCTCTGGTCTCAATTCTCAAATACATCAGAAAAATTCAAAGTATTCTAGCTAGCTTCATACTTGGGGTCGGCCACGACCATGTGATATGCTATAACCAAAGCGAAAATGAAAATGCCAAGAAAGTTGGCAATGAATCCCAAGACTTGATCATCAATCATCTCTGATTTCCTGAAGTATATACATGGAGATAAGCAAATCATCAAATACAGATGACTAACCTAACATAATCTCAAATATCATTATCAAATCAAATTCCAATTCTCATTGAATCAAACAAAATCTGCAAATGTAGGCCAAGAAACTAAACACCAAAAGTCATAACACTAACAAATTTGCCCTAACATTCCAAAACTACAAAATTCAAATCTCAAAAAACCTTGTCTCACTATTATAGCTATCACCTACTCAATACATCAACTAAATTTTGAAATTCACATATCGTTAACAATGACAACGAACCAAAACGAGATCTAGTTTCTGCCATACTTTTTCTAAAGGGGGAAAAACAGCACTTCAATTTAGGGATAAATGACGACAAAATTCAACAACGAAACAGAGAAATAGCGAAATTAAAACAGAAAAAGATGAGGAATTCGACCTTCTTGTGACGGTGAAGCGGTGGGAGATGAGACGCTTTGTAAATTTTGGATCAGAATTTGGTATCAAACAAGTAAAACTCGCTTTAACCTGGTTCGGTAGTTGACTAGTTGACCAGATCTGGATTCTGGAATAAGCCGAGTTGTTAAACACCGTCGTTTTGGCATTCAGCTATGAAGAAAACGTTACGTGAAAATAAAAACTTAAATAACTGTGGCTGCTGGGATTCGAGCCCAGGTCTCCACGGCCACAACGTGGAATTCTTACCACTAAACTACAGCCACTTTGTTGCTTATTTCCAAAATTTTATTTATATTATACCTGTTTAACATTGTAAGGACTACATTCAAGGATAAGATGGAGAGTAGTTGTTGTGATTGGAGTGGGACAGTGACACCAATGCTTTGTTTTGTTTCAATAATTTCAGCATAATATAAATCATTTTGGCTAAGGGTCTTTATGAAAGTATATATGTACGTGTCATTTTTTTCTGCATGAATTGTTGTCCTTATTCAGTTTTAGGCAACATTATAGTTTAGTTTCTATTCCACATCAGTTCCTTTGTTTTTCTCTAGATAAACTTTTTCATCAATGAGTCCACAAGCAATCTAATCTAGAGTGGTTCTCTTTGAAGTGTTGTGATTTTCTAGCTTAGAAGTTGGATTTGGATTTTTCACCAACTGTGCTCCTTTTCAGGTATTTTGTCTTAACAAAATATTTCATTATGAAAATTTGATCCTTACTCATTTCTTGTATGTATGTCTGGATTCTAGAATTTGATATAGTGTTGACTAACATATTCTCTGAGTTTGTCATATTGATCCACTGTGTTTTTCCAAGTTTTGCAACTTTGGCTAGTTCTTATAGTTATGAATTGTTACAATGAGATAGATAGATATCTCTTATGTCTTATCTTAGTTTTCAGGCATCTGTACCAGAACTATTTTCTTGCAACTTTGTGACAAGAAATGGGAAGTTGCAATGAGGGAAAAATAAGGTTCTGCATTGACAGAGGTGGCACCTTCACTGATATTTATGCTGAAATTCCTGGACAAGTCAATGGCAAAGTGCTAAAACTTCTCTCAGTTGATCCAGCCAACTATGATGATGCTCCAGTTGAAGGAATTAGGAGGATCCTTGAAGAACACACGGGGGAAAGAATTCCTCGAAACTCGAAAATACCTACTGATAAGATAGAGTGGATTAGGATGGGGACAACTGTTGCAACAAATGCACTTTTAGAGAGGAAAGGAGAAAGAATTGCACTGTGTGTGACACGTGGCTTTCGCGACCTTCTTTACATTGGCAAGCAGGCTCGTCCCAACATATTCGACCTTACAGTCACAAAACCATCAAATCTTTATGAGGAAGTGGTAGAGGTAGATGAAAGGATTGAGCTTATCCATGAGAAGGAGGAAGAATACATAAAACAATCTTATTCTGCAAATTTAGTTAAGGGAATTTCAGGTGATCTTGTTAGAGTTGTGAATCAGCCTAAGGAAGAAGAACTGAAACCTTTGTTGAGAGGCTTATTGGAGAAAGGGATAAACAGTCTGGCTGTTGTGTTTATGCATTCCTACACTTATCCTCAACATGAAGTGATTGTTGGTAAGTTGGCTGAGAGCCTTGGATTCAGACATGTTTCTTTGTCGTCGGCTTTGAGTCCGATGGTTCGAGCTGTTCCTAGAGGCCTAACAGCTACTGTGGATGCTTATCTGAGTCCAGTCATTAAAGAGTACTTGTCAGGGTTCATATTGAAGTTTGATGAGACTCATGGAAAGGTGAATGTTCTGTTTATGCAATCAGATGGAGGGCTAGCACCAGAAAATCGATTCTCTGGTCACAAATCAGTTTTATCAGGCCCTGCTGGTGGTGTTGTTGGTTACTCCCAAACACTTTTTGGAATTGAAACAAGCAAGCCCTTGATTGGATTTGATATGGGAGGCACTTCTACTGATGTGAGCCGTTATGCTGGACAATTTGAACAGGTTCTTGAAACTCAGATTGCTGGAGTTATAATACAAGCACCTCAACTTGACATAAACACTGTTGCTGCTGGTGGTGGATCTAAGTTGAAGTTTCAGTTTGGTACTTTTCGTGTAGGACCGGAATCTGTTGGTGCTCAACCTGGTCCTGTTTGCTATAGGAAGGGTGGAGAGTTGGCAGTTACAGATGCCAATTTGATTTTAGGATACATTATCCCTGAACATTTTCCTTGCATTTTCGGTCCCAAAGAGGATCAGCCTCTAGACATCAATGCAACTAGGGAGGAATTTCGGAAGCTTGCTGAACAAGTAAATTCCTACAGAAGGAACCAGGATCCATCTGCAAGAGACATGACTGTTGAAGAGATTGCACAAGGATTTGTGGATGTTGCAAACGAAACAATGTGTCGTCCGATACGGCAATTGACTGAGATGAAAGGTCATGAGACAACGAACCATGCTCTTGCTTGCTTCGGTGGTGCTGGACCCCAGCATGCTTGTGCCATTGCCAGGGCACTGGGCATGAATGAGATACTTATTCACAAGTTTTGTGGGATCTTAAGTGCCTATGGAATGGGACTAGCTGATGTTGTTGAAGAGGTACAAGAGCCATATTCTGCTGTATATGATTCTGATTCTCTCCTTGAAGTGTCCCAAAGAGAATCCTCGCTGATAAAAGAGGTAAAGCAGAAGCTGCAAGAACAAGGATTCAAGGAGGATAACATAGTAACACAAACATATTTGAATTTGAGGTATGAAGGAACAGACACCTCAATCATGGTTAAACAAGAATTTGAAGGTGGAAATTCAAGTGACTATGCTGCAGAGTTTTTGAAGCTGTTCCGGTGCGAGTATGGATTTAATCTACAGAACAGGAATATCCTCATCTCTGATGTTAGAGTCCATGGCATAGGAGTTACTAACATATTGAAGCCACAGCCTCATGCATCTGCTTCTGGAGATCCTAAAATTGAAGGTAATTACCCGGTTTACTTTGGAAGCTGGCATGATTCACCTCTCTACAAACTTGAAAATCTTGGCTATGGACATGTTATTCAAGGACCTGCAATCATCATGAATGGAAATAGTACAGTCATAGTAGAACCAAACTGCAGAGCTACAATAACCAAATATGGTAACATCAAAATTGAAATTGAAGCCCCTCTAAGCACTGTGAAAGTGGCAGAGAAAGCTGCAGATGTAGTTCAACTCTCAATTTTCAATCACAGATTCATGGGAATAGCTGAGCAGATGGGAAGAACACTGCAAAGAACTTCCATATCAACAAATATAAAGGAAAGATTGGATTTCTCTTGTGCCCTTTTTGGACCTGATGGAGGACTAGTTGCCAATGCTCCTCATATACCTGCACACCTTGGAGCTATGTCCACAACCGTTAGTTGGCATCTTAAGTACTGGGGTGAAAATTTGAACGAAGGAGATGTGTTGCTGACCAACCATCCCTGTGCTGGAGGTAGCCATCTCCCTGACATGACTGTGATCACACCTATTTTCCACAATGGGAAGCTTGTGTTTTTTGTGGCGAATAGAGGACATCATGCAGAAATTGGGGGCATCACTCCTGGTAGCATGCCTCCTTTGTCAAAGTTTATATGGGAAGAAGGTGCTGCAATCTTAGCATTCAAGCTTGTGGAAAAAGGAGTTTTCCAAGAAGAAGGCATTGTGAAGTTACTCCAGTTCCCCTCAGCTGATGAAGCGCCATATAAGATCCCTGGAACTCGCAGGATTCAAGACAACTTATCTGATCTAAGAGCACAGATAGCTGCAAACCAAAGAGGAATACACCTTGTTGGTGAGCTTATTGAGCAGTATGGTCTTGAGACTGTCCAAGAGTACATGAGTTATGTGAGGTTCAATGCAGAAGAGGCAGTGAGGGAAATGCTCAAGTCAATTGTCCCTAGAATTAAGTCTCAGACAGCCATGCTTGATGGTAAAGATAGTAATATTCTAACAGTTGAAGAAGAGGACTACATGGATGATGGTTCTGTTATTCATTTGAAACTTACCATTGATTCTGAGAGAGGAGAAGCAATCTTTGATTTTAGTGGAACAAGTGAGGAAGTTTATGGCAACTGGAATGTTCCAAAAGCTGTGACATCTGCTGCTGTAATATATAGCCTTCGCTGCTTGGTGGATGCTGATATTCCTCTCAACCAAGGTTGTCTAGCACCAGTGAAGATTCACATTCCACCGGGATCATTCCTCTCTCCCAGTGACAAGGCTGCCGTGGTTTCCGGCAATGTTCTAACATCACAGAGGGTAACTGATGTTATACTAACTGCATTTCAAGCATGTGCTTGTTCACAAGGCTGCATGAGTAACCTCACTTTTGGTGATGATACTTTTGGTTACTATGAAACAATCGGAGGCGGTGCTGGGGCTGGTCCAACATGGGATGGAACCAGTGGTGTTCATGTTCACATGACAAACACTCAAATCACTGATGTGGAAATTCTTGAGCAAAGGTATGCTGTGATTGTACACAAATTTGGAATAAGAGAGAATAGTGGTGGAGATGGATACCACAAAGGAGGTAATGGAATTGTTAGAGAAATAGAGTTCAAGTGTCCAGTTACATTGAGCATTCTCTCAGAGAGGCGTGTTCATGCACCAAGAGGATTGAAAGGTGGGAAAAATGGAGCTCGTGGAGCCAATTTTCTTATCAGGAAAGACAAGAGAAAGATTTATATTGGTGGAAAGAACACAGTTGAAGCAGAAGCTGGGGACATCATTCAGATTTTAACTCCTGGTGGTGGTGGATGGGGTTTTCCTAAGTGATTATGATTTATTATTAATAAGTGGGACTACTTGCATCTTACTGTGTTATTTTGTATGAATGAATATTTGTGTTGTGTTTTAAATACCTTGACCTGTTCTACACTTGTTCAACAAAATATCAAAGTCAAAGTGCTGGATATTGTTAAAATTATAAAAATAATTTCAACCTCATCCAAATACGTTTTAAGAATGAAATTTGACATATATTTCACTAGAGATCTGCACTGTATATATTAGCATATTATTATAATCAATTTTTTTTTTAAAAAAACAAATTTTTTTTTTTTAATTCTTCTACAGCTCCATTGAACAGAACAACAAAAGAACCAGGGAAAACAAGTCTTTATTCTTTATTTATAGTACGATCATATGACAATGGCAGTGTACAACATGCGCCATTCTTGGCACTCCTTATTGGCAAATTCCAAATAGAGAAAGAAACTACAAAGAGGATAATCATCAATACAATCATCAAATCACAATATAACACTGGAGAGTGGTGATCATTCAGTGAAACACATAAAAGACTATGCACCTTAATAACTAAGTTCTCCATTCAATTCAATTCAACTTCAACCCCACCATTGGTGAACTGCAACACCCTCATCTCTAAGCCTTCCATACAAGGCTAAGCACTCCCAATATGCTCTTCTTCTTCCACTACTCTTTCTCTCCCCGTTCTGCCACCACTCATTCCTACACTCCAAGAAGAGTTCATCCACCAAGCACACTGTCCTTTTCTTTATCATCTCCTCCACGACCTCTGCTTCTGCCTTCATCACAACATAATCTTCCTCCTTCACATGCTTAGACAACCAAGCAGAAGCATCATCAGCACTGATAATATGAGTCTCGAATTTCGTGTTCTTCTTGGGGTAGCTATGCTCAAACCATTGCATTACACCCTTGTTTTCCTCATCCAAGCCTACTCCAATGAATAGTCTTCTATGATAGCCTTCAAGAGAATCACCTGACAAGTCAGGTAGGTACTTGAAACTATTTCTATACTCCAATTTGGTGTCAACCTCTCTAGGTGGCTCAAGGAGCACATCTTCAAGACCTTCCAACACCATTTTCTTTTCTTCATTTCCAAATTTACAAAGCTTCCTCTTTTTGGAAGAAGATGAATCATCAACCAACTTAATATCGGCCCGGCCGGTTTTCCGCAATGCAACAATGATGGAATCATATCTCCTAAGGTACACAATTTTATAATTGGATTGTTCTCTAAAGGCGGCATTCAACGGTTGAGTAGCCAATGGGAGAGCCACAATGCCACCAATTTTCAGAATTCTATCAACAAACTCGGCATCTTCGGAGCTCGAAGAAGTGAACACAAAGTCATAGGACTCATCAGGGAACAAGCCCT
>JASCZI010241681.1:39566-85625 GCA_036250425.1 Stylosanthes scabra
ATTGAGGATAGCAACACCTCCAAATCCAAATCCAAATCCGCCATGGAAAGAGCTCAAAAGCAGAGCCTTATCATCCTTCTTGAAGAGACCTTCTTCAGCCAAATCATGAACAACCGAATTCAGCAGCCCAACATTGAGATAACCAGAACGGGTTCTGGTACCGGATTCAGAAAACAATGAGCTTGAACTCGAACTCGAAGAAGGGAATCCCGTAAGAACGGTTCCCAAGAAAGGCAAAGACACAATAACAATGGCTAAAAACAAGGATCGTGACAAAATGCGCAAAACCTGAGCCTCTGGGATCCTAATGACAAGAACAGCATCAGGATTGAAGGCAATGGTTCCGCCATGAAAATGCATCCTCATCCTGCTCCCTTTCTTCTTGTCCTTACCCACCTTATTAAGCTCCATTCAGACGCAGGAGAAAAAGGAATGTGATTGTGAAAACGAGGAAGAACGAAATTCTGAAAAATCCCAAATTGAAAATAATAAAGGTGGGAACTTTGCAGTTTCTAGCGAGTGCAGAACCTGGAAGAGGTGTGGTTTCCACCCACAAGAGTTACGAGATTGCTTCGAATTCTGCACCAGAGGAGCAACAAGAGCATGATCCTCTCGACCTCCATTTGGCTCCGATCAGATCGGTGGAATGGCTAACCAAGTTGCTGTCATCTGAGAGCACAAGGCAAACATGAATAATGATGAAATTAAAGAAGATGAAAAGGATTGAAGCTTTTGCGAGGGAGAATGGGAAGGAGAGAATGAGAATTTGGATGGAAAGGGAAAGTTGTTGTTGTTATTGTTGTGATGGAATGGAAGATGAATTGAGAAAGATGAGGTGTGTGGGTTGCAATTCTATGTTTAGAATTTTCATGGCGTGTGAGTGGCAGTGTTTCGGTTATTTTAGTTTTACCACACTGTGACGCTGGTTCCCTTCTTTTTAGGCTTTTTCATGACTCAGCCTCTTATTTATTCTCGCCTTTGAAAAATTTACCATGTTTTTTGCACTTTTGTTCCTTTTTTTTTTATATTTTATTTGTTTTGTTCTAATTAGCTAATATTATTTTTCTATTCTTAATTGTTAAAAGAATTGTTGAGTAAATGTAATTTGCGTACCTATTTTCAAATTGTACATAACTATTTTATTTTTTAAAAAATATTAGGAACGAAAAGAACATTTTCATCCTCATAAATTTCTATCCATTTTCTCTTTTATATTCTTTAATGTGTAACTTAGTGTGTAATATACTAATATTGGAGAAAAGAATTAATTATCCATTATCAATATTTTAATCCTATATTATAATAATTTTATTATTAAAACTAATGACTAAAATTATTAAAGTACCATACACCATTATCCAAATTCACAAATACACATAGCAACATTAGCAATCATTTTTATTGGCACAACCCAAGTGTAAATGATTAAAATTTCTAACAATCTTAAGAGGATGGTTGGTACAAGTGTTGGATAAGATTCATCTCTCCTTGACCCTAAGAAAACGAAATATGGGCAATAAAACGAAAGGGTAAATGGGGAAATGAGGTAGGGTTATAAAAGGAGCTAAAGTGAAGAATCACAGAGTAGAGAGCCGTGGAACTTGGAAGAGTGTAGCGTTAGCGTTGAGAATCGGTGAATCGGAAACAGAATCAGTGGAAGATGGGAGTTGAGAAGCAATTGGTGAGGCCCGGCACCGGTCCCAAGCCTGTTCCCGGTCAGAACGTCACCGTTCACTGCACTGGATATGGTCACTTTCTTTCTTGCCCCCTTTCTCAAACCCTAATTCCATCCTATTTTTCATTTCTTTAGTTCGATCTCGATTTTCTGTAATAATTTACATTTCAATTTCTCTCTTTCCTTTTTCCGGTGAGCAGGGAAAAATTGTGATCTGTCTCAGAAGTTCTGGAGGTTAGCTTACCCTACCTAACCTAACCTAAGCTTAGCATAATAGAACTCCATGATTGAGATTATTATATTAATTAAAGTGATTATGGTTGGTTTTGTTATAGCACGAAGGATCCAGGGCAGCAGCCATTTAGTTTCAAGATAGGGCAGGGGTCTGTTATTAAGGGATGGGATGAAGGTGTTCTTGGCATGCAAGTGGGTGAAGTGGCTCGTCTCCGGGTACGTTCTTTGAATTTCATTTCATTGGTTTAATTAATTAATTAGTTTGTATGGATGATTGAAGATAGTGTGTGTGTTTTGGTTGCAGTGCTCCCCTGATTATGCATACGGTGCTGGTGGCTTCCCTGCGTGGGGGATACAGCCCAACTCTGTCTTGGAGTTCGAAATTGAAGTCCTCAGTGCTCAGTGAACACCTTCTATTGCTCCTCTTTTCATTCTAATAAATAAGGATTGCTATTAGTATTAGTAATTTAGTATTAGTATCAGAATATCAGGATCGTATCATCATGTATTATGTATGGTTGGGTTGAGTACTTTGGTTGGCTGAAATCATGAATAACTTCCGAGTGATATACTACTTTTGTTGCTGATCATGTATTTTTCTCTTCTTTTTTTTCCTTGGTAATATGTGTGTAACCAATAAGAAGTGGAAACTTTTTCTTGGACTGGAAAAGGCCCACTTGTAAGAAAAAAAAAGCCAAAAATAGGAAACGCAAACGAGCACTGACAAAGCGATATTAGTTACGCATGCGTTAAGGGTAAGGTCCAAGGTCCAGAGTCCAACACTCTAATCTAATTGTTGACTCCAAAAAAAAAAAAAAAAACGAGAGACAAAGTCTCAGAAAAAGAAGCTTCTATTTGATAAGATTCAAGGGGGTAAGGATGCATAATCTTACATCAGGCTATATGTAACTTACTTCCCATGTTATATAAATATTGTAGTAATACCAAAAAAAATAAAAATATTGTAGTATATAATTGTTTTAAATTACTAATTGTTAATATTCCTTTTATTCTAATATTTTATTCTTTTTTAAATTATTTAGTATTACTTATTCTTTTTATTCTAAAATTTGAACTGAAGTAGCTAATTTTATAACGCAAAGCTTTACATTCGATAAAAAAAAAAAATTGTTGAGCCCAAAAAGGGAATGCATTTGCAATGAATTGTATTGATAAAAGGTTAAAGGGAATTCCTGAATTCAAGCATTTCAGTCTCTGAAATCCAACAACACTTTGGTATATATGTAACTTAAAGTGTAGACCTCATCATAGACATTAGGCATTTGGTGCTTGTACCCTCCACTCTAAGCAAAATGGTGTACCACCACCAAGTTCATAATTCACAGTATTATACATAAATTATTGGCTGCTATTGCCATCTTTTAAACATTTGGGGCTTCTTTTTCTTCTTTTTGGCTTTTCATCAAATGCACGGGTGTAATATATTACATTAGATGATTGCACTTAGTGGGCGAATTAAAATGTGCATTGCACTTGATGGTTCTAGTATTTGCATAATTCCCCCCATTTTTCTTCCTTTTCACTATATTTATTTATAGAAAAAATATCAAAATTATTCTAATCATCGAAAGAAAAAAAAATTGTATCTAATAAAATTACCTAAACGTCATTAACGAGTCATTGAATTTGAGTAATTTTAGGCGACGATTTTGGTAATTTTGTCAAATGAAATTCATCTTTCATTAATAAAAAAAAGTTATTTCTTTTTCTTATGGATAATTTTATTGGTGTGCGAATTTTTTTTTTTGAATAATTTTGATTTTTTTATTTATTTTATTCTTCTGTTTGGGTATCATGCTCTTAGATGATTAATACAATGTACCTTGCAAAATGTACAAACTTTTGGTGGGGGCAATTGGGCCCTTTAGATTAGTCACATTTCAATGCCTAATTAACAAACAAATTAGGTTGCTAAATGAGTAGATTAGATTTTTGATGAGTGAATGGCACATGTTTATGTCTCTTGTGAACTGTAACTTTAACATCAATTATTAATAATTAATATTACTATTCACTCGTATGATAGGAAGGTTCATGCTCTTGATAATCATCAATCACGCCCAACCATCATTCATTATTTAAGCAAACTTGCCAAATAATTAGTGTTTGCACTTTGAACATATTGAGACGGAATTATAGACTTCCTCCAAGTTTGGATAATGAGATTATACAAGCTTCTTCTTCCTTCTTTTGAATGAAAGCTACTTCTAAAATCATTTCTTGTGTTTTAAAAAATAATTATAACACAAATTATTATTCATATAATCAATTATTAAATATTTTAGGTTGCATTTATTTTCTCTTAAAAATTATTCATTTCTGCTTTAACAAACAAGTTAAAGAAAAATATGTTTGGATATTTGAAATAAATACATCTTTTGAAATTAATTTTATTATATATTTATTTTGTTAAAGTAATATATAAATGTATCCTTAATTTGTAATTTTGAATACAAGTTTTAATATTCTTCTATATTGGTGTTAGAAGAGTTATACTTATATCCCTTTTTGAAAACAAATTAACAATGCAGAATAGTGTATTATAATGTAATGAAAGTTGATAAATTTTTTAAAAAAATATATAAATAATGCAGATGTACAGATATATTATATCTCATGATCAATTTTATATATTTTTCCATGTGAACATATATTAAATATTAACAATTAACATTATATTTTTGTATTTCGATACACTTTCATATTTGTACCCAAAAAAAGCGGAGAAATAGTAAATATGTAAAATGTTCCAAGAAAAAAATTGTAAAACTAAAATAACAAATAGTGGGAAAAGGTTAATTTTGAATTATAATGTGAAAATGAAGGGCAAAAGTGAGATTAGGTTGTGTATATAGATATGAGCATGCATAAGCATATCTATGATCTACCTCTCTCTACATTTTCTCCTCCTTTTTCCTTCTCTCCACCACTCTTAACTTTCTTTCCTTCCCTTCCCTTTTCTCTGAACTCTTCATGTTTGGAACCCAATTTCATCAACCTCAATCCATTTGTAAGTATCTCAAATTCTGATGCGCTCTGCCTCTATATTCTTTTTGCTTCCTAAGTTTTCTGTTTCCTGGGAAAAATGTTAAAGCTGAAGCCTTTTGATTGAAATGGGGATATGATCTTCATGATAGAGCTTGGGTTTGAAATTCAGTCCTATGGGGCTACTGAATTAACGTCTAGTTAGTGGTGGGGATCTTTGAGGATTGTAGAGTACTTTAATGCCTTAATTGTCTCTTAATTGTTCTTATTGAGCTGCAAAAATAATGGTAATTCATGTCCTTTTTTTCTGCTTCAACTAGTGAACTGCATGGTACTTTTTACCTTTATTATCTCTTTGTAACTCTGGCTGGTTTCTAAAACAAGCTTTTTTCTTTTAAATGATCCATGGAAAGGGAAACTGTGATGTTTATTCTGATATATCTTTTTTCAGAGGCATTGATGAAGCTCTGAGCAGTTCTGGGTATCCAGAGAAGAAACCAGAATGCATTGGCTTGGTCTTTCTGTTGATGTGTTTCGCAAAGTTGTACGCTTGAACTTGTATTGTAAAGTTATTCTGTAGATCACCATTCCCTTAGGTCCTCTATATTGTTAATTTTGTTGCATTATAGTTAGCTCCACCCATGGAAGTCAACCATTGTTTGATAATTTATAGAATCAGTTGAAGTATCAGTAGTGAAGTCTAAGCCTGGTATTTTTTGCATTGGTGTTGTTCTTGTCTCCAATAGTCCTTTAGTTCTAGCTGATTTCCAGTTTATAGTTAGTTTAGTGCCTTCATTGCCATACTAGTGTGGCATATTTTTGGGGGTTAATTAGGATCAGACTGATTGAGTAGTGTGGTAAGGATCAAAAGTAGTTATGGTGTGCCAAGCGGCAAGCCAGACAAGATTTCGGGCATTAAAACATGAGAATGGAATCGAAGGCGAATCAACAATTGTTGTTAGAGTGATAGCATGCTTTCAACCCTTGCATGATTGTCAGGTTAGTACCATATGACTTACAGACATGACTTTGAAGCTTAATTTGTGTTATCTTTTGTTATTAATTATTGGATTGTTTTGTGAGCTCATGTGTGATGAATGCTATCTTCTAAACTCTTTGCAGGCCGAGTACTTTCGCCATTTGCTTAAGCCTGTCACGTAGATAGATCATTGTCTTCTCATTTAGCTGAAGCCTGAGTAATTTGTAGCTTTCTTTTACTATTATTTGTCCATAAGAGAAATCAAGTTATTGAAGATTCCATATCAAAGCACAGTAACATCTACTGGTAAATATAATTTTATAATTTTTCATTGGAAAGGGTTTGTTCTGTCATCTTTATCATTGATTGATTGACTATTGTTCCTTAGGTTGTTTTTTTCGTTGGATGGTTAAGGCTCATACGCCTTGGCCTTGCCCACAGCATATGGCTTGGTCATCACCTTGTTTGAATTGCTCCTCCACATTGCCAGAGCCAAACTTATGTGGTCCTTCAGCATATCTGAATCCTAGCACATTCAATGTATTTCCTGGATTTGCGGCTCCTGCTACCGCATGTCTGAAGGCTGAGCCTACCAGTGAAGTGCAGGGGTTACATCAGCATCTTCAGTCATTGCCAACTTTGAAACAAATGCATACTGAAGAGGCTATGCAATTGCAAAATGCAAATTCTGCATCCTTGCAGAAGAAGTTGCTTATTTTCGACCAATCTGGTAATAAGACAAGGTTATTTTATAGCTCTGTCTTGCCTATTGTCCAGAGTCCAGTTGTTAATGCTACACAATGTGTATACAAGGACGAAAAGGCAGCGAATTTGGGTCAAAAGAATATACTGAACAGTTCCACAGAAGTGTCTGATAAGGATCATATAGTTAATGAAGAAAGTGAAATGCATGAAGACACAGAAGAAATCAATGCCTTGCTTTATTCCGACGATTCTGATTTTGGTGGTGATGACGATGATGAGGTAACAAGTACAGGCCACTCTCCATTGATTACTAAAAGGTCTTATGTGATGCAAGAGCAGTATGAGGATTCAAAGGAGGAGGTTGCTAGCTCTGGTTTTCCAAACAAAAGGTGGAAGTCAAGAAATGGCGAGTACTATAGATCACCAATGCATGCAGGAATTGCTTGTTCAGCAAGACAAAATGATACCTACGAGTATGCCAGTGATGCCGAATCGAAATATTCCAGTGGCTGTGTGTATTCTTCAGGTGCTGAGCAAACTAAAGACAATAGTTCAATGGCAGATGATATTCAATTGCAAAGGGATAAGATCAGGGAATCATTGAAAGTTCTTGAGAACTTAGTTCCTGGTGCAAAGGGAAAGAATCCACTGTTAGTCATTGATGGAACAATCGAGTACTTGAAATCTTTGATGACCGAAACAAGTACTTTCGAAGAAGATAACATCACCGACGGCTCGTTGCCGCCATAGCATGCTTTGGTTAAAGAACACATCAATAGAGGAAGAGGTCATATTCCATAAATTCTTAGCTTTGTTGCATGAGAAGTTTGAATTTAGCAATTAGCATGCTTGCTTCTTTTCTTCTTTCTCAAGGTTCATATTTAGTTGTGCAATAAGGGAGCAATTTTTTGACCAGAATTTGTATCTTTTGGCTTTTTTTGGAGAGATGGTAGTGGAAGATGACTGTGCTATAAAAGTGGATATTTTTTTCTCCCTCTCAAGATGTTGAACTCTGTAGGTGAATGGTGATTGAATGCATGCGCGTTAGGTAACTTGGGTCCCACTCTGCACCTTCCTCTTGATTCCTGGTTTGATGCTTTTGGCCTCTCTTTCAAACTTGTACGCAAAATTGGCATGGGACTCTAAAAAAGTGTCAAGAAAAGTTGAAGTTTTGAATGAGGAGAGTGGTTGTTACATCATGAGTTGCATGCTGGGACCCTCTTTTTTGGTTGGATCTGTCATTTGTGGTAAAGGTTACTTTGTTTTACATGATATAAGGTGGAATCAACATCACAGACATTTTCTTTCTTTTTTTCTATTTTCTATGTTGTAATTGAGAGGTTGGTTGAGCATTCTTGGTTTCCTTTTCATGATGCTAGTACTACTATTTATGTGTCGGTTGAGTGATCGTGTGAATCTATCATCCAAGTATTCTGGTTTGTGTAGCTAGCTGTTCTTCAATGTTGTCTATGCTGATTGTCTTTTCTTATGTTTAATTGAATATCCTATTTCAGAGTTTGAGTATGATTATTTTTCCCTTTTGGTAAATCTAAATACATGGTGTATTAATTAAATCTCCTATTCTGATGAGTATTATAGTCTCCTTGAATTCATCATCAGCTAAGCCTTTTCCTCTGGTCGGCTATATGGATCAAAGACGTCATTCCGTCATGTTCATACATGCATTGAGATGCGACACAGTTTTACGTTGATTGTCGCAGGCCAAATAACCCTCCTCATTTATTCGAATTTGGAACCCGCTATGTAAAACATAGGCCAGAGTTTATAGTCTCCTTGAATTAAGCTGCAAAATTGAGTTAGGTTCAAAACATGCAATTATGAAGGATTTGACACTGAAGTTGACTAAAATGCCACCTGGACTGTACATAGAAAGCAACACTATAATCAAATCAATTAGAGAAGATGACTATTACCATAATAAAGATAGTCATTAACAGATTAACTGATAACCTTTTTTTTTTTCCATAAATAATGAAGATGACTATTCACCAGAAGCATCTGCCATGCCATGATTGTTCCTTGTCATGTGTTGTATTATACACTGTTTTGGTGATTTGATTTGATCCCATGCCATGGACATACATGCTTACTTAGTTTACAACCTTGGAAGGCTTTTCCATCACATGACAAGCCCATCACTATTTTCATGCAGGGTGTCATCATTTATGTTGGAATATCTAATCATGTTTCTTCCTTTTATAGTTTGTTACTACTGCTACTCAACTATTTTTTGCTTTAGCTTAGGTCTCTCTCGCTTAATATTTTGGGAAAGTTTTCGATACATTGGTGTTTTCAGTACATTAGTATACCTGTAATCTGTAATCGTTGATTTTGATTTATATATATATTTTATTTTCTTTTAATTAAGATCAACGGTTACAGATTATAGGTATACCAGTGTACCGGTATACTTAAAACTTTTCCAATATTTTGATGTTATTTTTCACTGTTTTTACTGGTTCAGTTTCTTCTATGTTCAAGGGTTTTAAAAAAGAAGAAAACCAGAAGAGGATTCAAATATGCTTTTAAACTATTGAATAATTTTAAGTGCCAGTAAGATACAAAATAGGAACTGAAAGAAGAGAAGCCTCATTTACTGTTCAAATGAAGAAAAGTAATGAAATTGAGAAGAAATGGTTCCAAGTAGAACTAGGAGAATTGCTCTTAGGAAATTGAATTCCTCCACCTTCTAGTAGTCCTTCTATTCTGTTCTTCAGAAGCTGTTGGAATCTGATGTGGTGGAACATCATGGTTTTCAACATTTGTTGTCTTTGTAAATTTGGTCAGTTTCTTCCATCCACTGCTCCATGCTGATGAATGCTTCTGCTTCAATATCATCTTATCAAATTGTTTCTGCAAAGTCTCCATGTCATTTTGGAGCTCTAAGTACTTGGTTTTCACACTCTCAAGCTCAAACTTGAGTGTGTTGATGTCTTTCTTTGCACTTGACCAACCTTCTTGGAATGATTGTGGTGTTCCCTCGAGAAGCGTTTTGCGGTTTACAACCACCGGATGGTTAAGAGATTCATCATCACCTTTCAGAGAACTGCTGGCTAGTGCATTGCTGATCTTCACCTGTTCAGAGAATAGAACTTGCACCACTACCCTTAATGGCAGCCTTTCATTTTGGGCAGCATGCAGGCATGCATCAATGGAGAGTTTCTGACAATCCATTACGCGGCAGAGTCGCTTCCTTTCATGCTCAGACAGAGTTGGATGTGCCTGTTTATTTGTTTCACAGATAAGGGAATTCAGAAGTAGAAATGTACTGCTACTCAAGATGATCAAGAAATGTTTTGTTCAAGTTAGACTATGAGAGAACTAATTAAACACATTTTAACTGTTCATTGAATCAATTCAATCTTTTATTTCAATTCTAACCAATGTGTTTTACCAATCAATGATGCTAGGTAACAAATAAAAATTCAGCCAATATCAGCCAACAACATAAATTGGATGTTCTATTTCTTTAGGTTTCGGATGTTCTATTTCTGAAAAAATATAAAGTTTACTAATGGTTGCTTTAGATTTCAGATGTTCTATGGCTTTCATTGTGGACGTTCTATAATCAGTGGTTGCGGATGTATAACAACACTTTGTTTTTTGCATTTTTTCCCCTTCAAGAAACATTAGTTAATGAATTTACCTTAAGATATGAATCAATGGCTCTGTAAAGTCCATCATCACAGGTCCTAGCTGACTCAGGCAAAGCTTCTGCAAGCACCTGAAACTTTGTCAAGGACAGGTTTCTATCTCTGGAAACTTCTGTAAGATAACTATCAACAAGCCTTGCCACCCTTGCCTTGGCATTTAAGTTACTACTTCCCATATGTTTCTCAGAAAATGATTGCCTACTTGGACTTGAAGTTTCAGTCTGTTCTTGCACAAGAAAATGCTCTAATAGCCTCTGAACAAGGTCCACATCATACATAGTCTCACTCTTGTTATAAGAGGGAATCAGAAGATCAGCAAGCGTAGCCTGCTCAAATTGCATTCCCACCCTTTTCTCCAATTCAGTAACAAGTGCTGGAGCAACTTTTAACATGTTAGCCATTCTCAAAAGCCTAAGAAGGAAGCTGCATGTGACACTATCCTTCTGAGGTGGAATGATGCTGATGAGGCTCTCAATGATGAGTCTATGATCCTTAGCTTGAAGAGTTGAAGAAGCATCATCTCTTGGTGCAGCCACGACCATGTGGAGCCCACCTTTCCAGCTATTTCCACCGGTACTACTACTACTGTTGCTGATGCTACAGCTACTTGCTTCATCATTTTGGAGTGGTGAATCACTTATCAATCCTGGTAGCCATTTAGTTGCATAATGCATTATTGCAGCACCAATCAATTCAAATCTCATACCCTTTACCTTAATTGCAGTTACTACTCTAACAAAGTGATCGATCCTTAGGATCGAAACATCCTCAAACCACCAATCAGGAGGAACCTGCTGATTATTCCTACTTGGGCTTGAATCTTTCATGTTCATGCTATTCCATCTCGGGCTGGAAATTTTCGCTGTTCTTCCGGTGTAAGACCACCTTATTCCTTTTGGATTAGCACAGGCTTTCCAAGCTATGGACTCGCTGCACCGGCGAACAATTTGGAGGTTCTCAGCCCACGGCGAGAGCTTTTCGCAGCTTTTCAACACCACAATGGAGTCTCTCCAAGAAGACAGAACAACATAGCTGAGGAATGCTTCTGTCTTGAATATGAGATTCCCTTCCTCTAAGTCCTCTGTCATTTCAAGATACTCAGCAGCACATCTTAGGCCAGAGATGTTGCCTGCTGTTAAATCAACAGCAATTCCATAGCAGAATTTGGCTGCAAGCTCAAAAGCCTCAGGCCCACCAGGGATATCATCCATAACTATCTTATTTATATCTGGCTCTCTGGATTCATATATGATCCTATTCAGCTTTCCACTTCTAGATAGCAAGGGGTACTTTAACAAAAGAGAAAGGAGAACAAAAAATTCACAAAATTCAACCATACAATGATTAGTATCTTATCTTTTCTGTATATATATGACTAGACTAAAAGGTTACAAAGAATGCATACCTTGTGCAAGTGGAAGCTAGATTCTCCAATTTGCACCAGAAAATCACTTGGAATATCACTTGCAACATACCTGCAATGGAAGGGATTAAAGTTTTTAAGATTGTTCAGAGATTATGAAATGGATAGATTAACAGTACAAGGAAAAGAAAAAAACAAACTTTATCAGTCATATCTTCTGCCATGTGTCTTAAAACTTTCCCAAGTTACTAAATTAGTAAAGGAGATTAGTGACTGTTAACACCCTTAAAAGGGTGGTACTAATTAATCTTATTTCATTAAATTAAATTAAACATACCAAGAGTGGCCTCTTTGAACAAATCCTTCTGTCTTGACACCATGCTTGGTTGAAGTGAGTACTCCACCCCCATATTGTTGTCCTGCTGCTGCTGATTCACTTTCTGATTCCCACATGCTGCAAAAACCAGATTTACAGAATGCACAGCTCTTGAATTTTTCTCAGGAAAGTAGCTTTTAGCCTTTTACACACACAACTCCAAGAGTGAAAAACAAAGGTAGCTATGTGAATGAGAGTATAGACTAGAGTAGTAGACAGGAGAGTTCTATGAAAGTAGGAAACCACATGGGATGGTTGGAGTAATGAATTATCACAAAAATTGTCGGCTTCTTGAAAGAAAAAAGGTTGAAGGACTAGTTTACAGGCTGTGCTGAAATGGGCATAGTCAATAGACAACAACAACAGTGTTAGTGAAATGTGAATGATGTATCTGATTCTGAGCTTGTGTTTTTATTCAGCCTTTGGATTTTAGGTAATTCTCTCTTATGTTATATATGAGTCAATGTTCTTGTTTTGTAAACTGACCTGTGAGGTCGTGAGTTGTGACCATACAATCATACATGTCTCTTCCTTTTCAGCTTATTTTCTTTATTCTTTAGATGTTACTCAATTTATTACATTCCAAAACATTCCTTTGATAATAATAAACAAATAAATAAACGCACTCCCATGCAGGACTTTTTGGTATGTAAAAAACTTGTATCCATTATTACAATATTGCCACTTGGCTTTTTCTAGAACTTATCATCATAGGCATAGCCAAAGGTAAAAGAGAAATAACTCTTGACTGAACAAGAACACATTCTGAAAATTGATGAGAGGTAAAAATGAACTATGACTATGACTTGTGGTTATGTGTTTTGTCCTGGTGGTACCAACTACCAACATATCTGCATTTGATGTTTTCATAGTCCTTGTGCTAATCCAAACTATATAAATGCTGTATTAACTGCTTTTAAAATTTGCATTGAAAAAAAAAAAGAAGGGGAAAAAAAAGTTATATTCTGTTGTAACTTTATCTGTATCTGCATCAGCAGGAATTTGGTACTTATTGTACAAAATTGTATAAAAAGGGTAAAAAGTTTCATTGAAGAACTCACTCAAAAATTGTACAACTTTACAAAAAAATCATACAAATTCCTAATCAGTGGCCAAGAGGCTACCTAAAATAAGGTAAAATGTGAAGAAGAAAACAACATTTAAATCCTGTCCTTTTGAAACATGAACCATTAGACACATTCTGAATTGAATAAGTTAAGGTTAAACATTTTGGGTCTAGTACTATAATTTTAAGAGAACAAGGATCAACTATGGCAGAGTAGTTTCAGTTTGTCTCATTAGCTAGGTTGTACTTTTACCACCCACAGAGGGTGTCCCCTCCACAACTAAATGGGTGGTTTTGGTTTCTTCATACTAAATTAAATCCAAGTAATCTGAACTACCAATCAATAATGAAACCTATCTGAATTTATGTCCTACTTCATTTAATTTAATTTGATTATATAAAACCCAAGGATAGGATTATAATTATGATGCATCATGATTTCGGTTCTTATTATTATGTATCTTCAAATCAGGGACATGTTCCTGATTGAACTTATCATTTATTAGAAGACACTTGAATAATAGGACAGAAGAGAAGAGTAGAGAAACATAACTTTCTCATGTCTATTTTTTTTTGCCAAATTTTCTTTTTTGGTAAAAAAAAAAATCCTGCATGAGATTACCTTTTGGCATGCCTAGTTGAGTGATATACAACATGCAAATCTGTATTGAATTACTTGATCTTAAAAAATAAACAACTTATTTCACTCTTGAAATTAGACAACAGTAATAGGTATAAAAAATACGGGAAAGTTTTCAAATATATCGGTACACCGATATACGTGTAATCTGTAACCATTGATTTTGATTTATATATATATTTTCTATTTTCTTTTAATTAAGATCAACGGTTACAGATTATAGGTATACCGATACTCCAGTATACTTGAAAGTTTTCCAAAAATACAAAAAATGTTTTAGGTATAATCGAAAATTAAGGTGTTCTTATATTTTTAACCGTTTGATCTTAATAAAAATAGGAACATCTGATTTCGGTTATACACGAAACGTTTCAAAAGTATGTTCCAACAATTTTCTTTATTAGTGATGAGTGAATAGTACTATAAATTGGTGATAATATTATGTAAGATGAATTAATGATGGTCATGCATGATGTATATAGGTTGTGAAAATACGTGAAAGGGATATTGTTTCCAAAGTGCATGGTGGGAGTTGTGCCGCGTAAGCTCCCAACTATTTTCTTCACATGCTTCTGCCATTGGCTGTTGGCTTTTGACCAAGCATACTACCTGTATTCACCTCCCTTCACCACAACCTTCTCTCTTCCATTGTTTCATTCAAGGACCATACCAATAATGCATTTTCATATTACTTCTATCATCATGCATCTTGTTTATGAGATCTCTACCATGTTAGCAGCTAGCAGAAGCAGTCAGTTCCTAATATTCTAGATTATTTGAGTTCATCACCCATCATTGTTTAGTTTTTTGTCCTATTTCAATGTTTGTTGTTTGTTCTTTCATTTAGATTTAGATAGATGCTTAACACTTGCATATATTTTGCAATTCTATTCTTCAAAGAAGGAAAGATAGCATACATAAAAAATTATAGGAATAAATTTAACCACCACTGCATTAAAACTAATCTATGAGGAAATCCACAAAAAAACCGTTCAAAACTGTCATCCAAACTGCAGGTTATTTATTGAATCATCCATCAGTGAAATGCAAATGTAAGATACATAATTTCCTTTCAAAATTCTGTAAAGTACACTACATGATAGATTCACAGCCAAAAAACTGCTTGGTTAATTGTTTCCGGGATTGAGATTCTTCTCAATGAGAACCATGTTCAAATTGTTGGCAACTTCACCTAACCCAATATCTGTAAATGCAGCCATAATCCTTTCACATGCAAGCATATCAAAATCTGAAGTAGTTGATTGCTTCCATTGATCAATAACTTCACCCACTTCTTTCGTATCCCCAAGTATCAGATACGAAGAAACGACGCAAATATAATTCCGGCTAATCATTTTCTGTTTAGTCATTCTCAAGGATTTCCATATCTGATCTATTTTATCCTTATTTCCCAATCCAGCATAAAGAATGATTAAGAAGTCATATGTTATCCACTGCCTTTGGGAGATCCTTTTTTCAGCCTCAACAAGGGTGTTTGATGCAGCATTGTCAAGATGACCTACTTTAACATATATATTTGCCAGGTTCAAATATCTTATCCAACTTTCATCAGAACCAGCACCTTCACTCATTTCATCAAGAATCCTTCTAACTTCATCAACATTAAAAGTAGCAGCACAGGAACTAATCCACAGGTTGTAGGTGAATATATCTGGAGCAACCTTTCGTTGTTTCAGTTCTTCAACAACTAAAGGGACCTTTTCAAGCTGTCCGACTGACACGTAAAGTGTCATCAACTCATTGTAAGTAAGGGCATCAAAAGAGAGATTGGAATCCTTAATCCTCTGATAAAGGTCTTCAGCCTTTTCGATCAGTTTTGCTCCTGCATAAGAATGGAGGAGAGCTGTGTAAGTTTCGCTTGTCTTTGCAGCAAGAGGTAGACCGTCAAAGTAACGCTCCGCAGCATCAATGCCGAAAACTTTAGTCATCAAATCTATGCGGACTGCGTAATCAGAGTCTGATAATTGGTATTCATCATGGGCAACCATCCATTCTGATATCTGCAATCATCAATAGTCACAAACTGCAAAGCCATAGATCCAATAGAAAAGAGATACCAATATTCATACTAGAGCCTTCCATGCTCAATGACCAATATCAATATTAATTTTTTTTCACATTACAGTCAAAATTCAAATGCCACTGGACTATTTATCAAAGTCCATACTAAGTGTATTACCAACCACTATAGGGTTCTTCATTTCAGCCATTATTAGCATAACACAACTATAACACCCGAAAGTCCGAAACTTTACAGACCTTAAAAAACTCCAAATCTCCTAAACTATATTACTCTATTTGCCAAATTTCAAGAGATGCTGAGTGATATGAACTAAAAGGATCCTTGACCTTATTTTGCAAAATGATTATTTGCCCTCCATTATTTGAGGCTCTAAACCTTATTTATACAAAAACGAACAATTAACTACATAACAACTATCTAATTAATACTACTAGCAAGTTAACCATATAAATCATTAAAAATTCCAATCACCATGAGAAAGGAAAAGACCAAATTACAAACCTCAAGAGCATGTTTGTAGCGCTGAGATCTTCTAAGGTCTTTGGATATATCCCGAAGCTCGGAAGCTGTAATGGTATTCCCTTCAAGGACCCATTTTTGAATAATATTTGTGGCGCTTCGCTTTGGGAGCCTTAACCTCATGATTCTGCTCCTTAAGTCATCACCATCTTCGGCCACAGAGCTATGAGTCTCTTCTTCCATGGCCACATCACTGTTAACAGCCCCCGAGGACGAAAATCTTGATAGGTTTGTTGCTCCCTTGACATAGCTGCTGTTTCTGCATGATATGACAAATTTGCAATAATTGCGAGTGAGTTGAGAACTATCAGTACCCAACAATTTGAATCTGATTGGTTAGCGAGAAAATGCAAGAAAATTGAAGAAATTTTGGAACTTTGAGATTTTCCGAATCTGAGGGTTTTTGGAGAATTCAATCAGTGGGATATACATTGATTTGGAAAATAGGGTCAGCATGAAATTAACAACATCAAATCGTAGTTGCAAAGTGTAATTTCGAGAAGTGAGAGCGTAGTTTGGATTACCGTCTGAGAGAGAAGAACAGCGAGCGACACGCCATTGGAGGCGTTTGCTTCCTTCACCTTGATTCTGTTAGCTCGTTATTCCAGTTTAACTCTATAGCTTTTTTTAAAAAAAAAATATTTATTCAAGAACAATTTTGGAGTTTATTTTTTTTAAAGATGCTTGGTAAAACTGTAAAATATATTTGTTTATATAATATTTTTTCTCTATTAAATAAAATACTATGCACTAATAATAAAATTCTTTTTTAATACCACATTTGTATTTATATTCCTTTTTTTTTTACTTTATCTTAAATTAATTTTAATAACCATGCATAAATATGAGTGTTCAATCACCCATTATGAATAAGGTCTTTTGTAGGAAGGGTCACCAAAAGTAGTTCTTATTGATTATCATGAGTTTATGACTAAATGTCTAAAAAGATTATGATACTACTAAAAGAAATACTTGTAATTGAAGGGAGTCAACTAAAAAACCAATGAGCAAAGATTGCATGAAAATCTAAATCAAGAGAGTAGTCTACTATGATTACACATCATGTGAAGAAAACCTTCAATTTGTAGCAGTATCAAATATTCTTGATGAACTAAAGACTAGACTACCATCACATAGGATGCTGGATCTTAAGTAAGGTATTCAGTTGGATTCATTCTATTTACTTGCCTAATTGCATGACACTCCCATCATCAATCTTGAGCAAAGTAAAGCCCTAATTGCAGTTTGGCTATAGACCTTAGAAGACTGATATAATGAATTCATGTGAATAAATCAATCATAAATGACAGCTTTGGTTTTCTCAGCAAAATTAAGCAAATATATTCATTTGCAACTTATTGATTCTCTATTACACAATTGAGCATCACATAACTTTGTTTGATGCCAACATTAAGAATAAAAACAAAAACAAAAACAAAAAAAAAACCTTGAAACTCTCAGCTTGTTGAGAGCAGCATACATACAATTCTAAAAGCTTCTGATATTATTAGTAGCATTTTGCTTCTTGTTTGTGTGGCCGCGGCTATACAAAGAAGACACAATGGATTTACCATTGTAGGAACGTGACCTCTTCATTGAACTAGGAACAACACTATGCAGATACCTTATCCTGAATGAAGAGCTTCTCCCTCTCTCTCTCCCTGTCCCTCTCCCTCCTCTCCCTTTTGAACTACTTGCCACATTCTCATTCTCATTTCCATTAACCCTCTTTGAACCAATTCCTTCACTCTCATTCTCATCCCCAACAACTCTATTCGAATCCGAATCGGTCGACAGAGCAGATGCAGCTGCAGCAAGTGCAATATCTGCAACAGAAGATGAATCCAGAGAAACAGACCTTCTTGGCCTAATCATGCTTATTACTCTTTCATCATCATCATCATCATCATGCTCTTCCCTATTCCTCAATTCAAAACCACTATTTTGAGTATTTTCCATTCCTGTAATTGTTCCATTGTTAATATTTTCCAGAGGTCCCATCTCCAAGGAACTTGAACTTGAACTTGAGCTAGAACTTGAAATTGGATCAAGAACATTAAGATTATGATTATGATGATGCATAGAAGGAACCCTAACAGTGTTATTGGAAACAATTGGAGCTCTACACATGGGGCAATTGGTGTGAGACCTAAGCCATGTATCAATACAAGGCAAATGAAAAGCGTGGTTACACTTCGGCAAAAGCCTAACACTCTCGTCTTCTTGAAACTCGCTCAAACAAACAGAGCACTCTGTTCCTTCGATCAAACCCTCACCTCTCTTATACCTACAAACAGCGATTGCGTTGATGATCGATTCTTGAAGACCGGGTGTACGGATGTACCAGATCGGGTGGTCCACCATAGGACCGTGCTCCTCATCGACGAAGAAATCGTCGTCACGCGTATTCTGTGTTCGAAGTAGCAGCGATGACGATCTTGATCTTCTCCTCCTTCGGAAGAGAGTGGCGAAGATTGCGCAGCAGATAACGACGAAGAAAGCAGCTCCGAGAACGGAGAGAGCGAGGACGAGGTACGGCGAGAGCGCGTGGGAGGTTCCATTGCTTGAGGTGTCGTCTAGAGGGAGAGGAGGAATAGGTGGCGGTGGTTGGGAATAATAGTAGTAGTATTGGGGGTTGGTGAGGCAGAGCTTGAGGCAGCCATCACAGTCTGAGGAAGAACAGTTCTGGTCCACGTGGCAGATGGATTCGCAGATTTCTGGCATGAGTTTTCTGCCATGGTGAAGCACCATTTCTGAGGTGGTTGTTTGATTTAGTTAGTTAGGGTTTAAAGTGTTGAAGGAGAAGGAGAGAGAGAGAATGAAGAAATATGAGCATCAGCATTGAAAGAGGAGGTGGTGGTGGATGGTGAAGTTTGGTCTCCAAGTTTGACTTTGTGGCTTTATACTTTTCACACACACAAAGACTTACTTACTTCATAATTCATCACATCCACATCCACATGGATTATAATAAGTTAGGTTTTATTTGGAATTTGGATCATGCCTTTGGAAGATGTAGTTTGTTTTTGAATATTATCAATAATTTTGGCAACTAATAGAATGAACATGCAAAATTTTTTAAGATTATATTTATAATGAAATAATAATATTTTAAATATATACCTATTTTTTAAATTAATTCTAATTAATCAAGTTATTTATTTTTATTATAAATAGAATTATTTTAATATTAAATAAAAAATTATTTATATAGTAATTTTTTGTATTAATTGATATTAAAATTATTTTTTATTTAGTATAAAAATTAATGACTTAATTAGACTTAGTTGGACAAAATAACCGGATACATAGCATTATCATTTCAGATTATACCTATTTTATTCAACCAAATTATTTATTCTATATTAAATAAAATATTATTTTAAATCATTTTATATATTTTTTTGTGTTATTTGAAATCAAAATAATATTTATTTGACACAAAAATAAATTAATTAATTAAACTTAATTAAGAAAAATAAATGTATCTTAAAATTATATTGTTGCTTTTATTTAAAAACATAAACAAAACTCAATTTAAATTGAATTAATCTAATATTATCTAAACATAATTTTATTCATTTTTGACAATTTTAATATACTTTGAGAAATAAGCCCAACAAATAAAACACTTTGATAAATTTTAGATTAGAGACTGGTTTTACTTTATATATACGAAATTTAATTTATTCATTTTTATTAGATAACATAGAAGACTTCATTTGTTTAAGTTTTATATTTACATAGGAGTATATTACTATTAAATATTATAGTTTTTTGATAATATAATTATTGAATAAATTGACTTATTTGATTAAATTTGATTTGTTGGAACATTGTTCTATTAGTTGTTTCTTTCTTCCTTATTTTATTTTTTCCGCGTGGTTCTTTTTCATTTGGGATTTTGCGTGTTATATGGGAGGGTCGGTGGGCTTGGGCCCGATACTTTATCCGATACGAGATCAATTAGCTACAACCACAAAATTAATGTTAAAATGTTCACTAAAATTACCACGAAAAATATATGGCTAGTATAATCTATATATATTTTATTTCCTGGAAAAATTTGTATAAGCTATCGTACTCTTATTGATACTGACATTGTCAAATAACATAACTTTAACCACCTAACATAGTGCCTCACATGGGCCACCATATTTAGCTTCAGAAATTTGTTAGCAATCAAGGACGGTAGAGTGATATTTTATTTTAGTCGTCCTTTTTTTTCCTTTTCTTTTTATTGTTAAACAAAAGAGCAGGTAATAACTTATTGATTTGGAATGCAAACCCAACCAACCTTCAAGAATAATACTAGTATACTAACTCTTAAAAATGGGTAAATTTTAGTATATGTCAAGAAACACCAGCCTTATATATGAAAACCGATAGTATCCACTGAAAAACGTGTTATTGAATTTCTTACTTTTCAGTCAACAATAGTGCTTAGATTTGATGAACCCGGTTTTATTGTAGCAGTGAAAAATTACTTACTTGGAAGTCAACTAGATTGATTTTTTTTTTGGGTTTGAAGTTAACTAATTTGATAAAAATCATAAAATCAGCCATATAGCCCAATATTCAGTGTTAAAAAAAAAAGCCCAATATCATCCATGGTCATACAAAAAAGGTTGAAAAATAATGCTTCCGTTGCTGGGAATCAAACCCGGGACTCCTGGGTGAAAGCCAAATATCCTAACCGCTTGACGACAACGGATGATGATGCAAATTTATTGTCTTTTATTTTTTAAATATGGAAGAAATGAATCAAGTTGAGAACTTTGTTAAAATAAATATGTAACAAACAAGAGCAGAAGCTGCACGTGGGGGGAAAAATAAACAAAAGAAAATAGTGAGATTTGCCTTCAAAGGCTGAAGCTTATTATTAGAAGTGAATTCATCAAGTACTTAACGTGCAGTTCCGTTCTTTCTTTTGGCCAAACCTTTGCTTGGAGTTACCAACAACTTCCACCGCATGCAACATTTTGACATAATGCATTATTTCATTAGAAAGCAACCCTTACAATGTACACACATATAGCTGAGATTTGTTTACCTTAAACTAGGAATTGGAAAGCAACACCTTTGAAAGGGTCAATCACTTCATTTTTCTCTACCTCGCATAAAATCTGTTCTATTTATATCTCCATAAACATCGACAGGGTCATGCCTACCTCAGAAACCTAGAAAGTATATGGTTGATGTAACAGGTATGAGGTATATACATACACAAAAAAAATACGGATATATGTCAGGAGAAGCAGGGTTGCTCATAATCATGCTCAATCTGTATTTAATGTATTAATTATATATTACCATTTTTGTGTGTGTCTATTATATATTACCATTTACTAATATCAGATATTCATTTAATATAGAGTTTAATTTTAATATACTGACGGTGTAAAGAGTTTTACACAGTCATCTAATCAGATTTATGCATTTATTTAATTTTAGAAGTAATGGGCTTGAATATTAATTGATCTTGATGATGTGGTAATATTTGATTGGATATATGTGTAAAACTCTTTTACACTACGGTGCATAAAAATTCAATTCTTTAATATAAATATTATTTGCATGTAAAATTCAACTAGTATATTGTTTGATTTATTTTTAATATGCATCTTATATTGGTGACTTAAGTAGTGATTAGGTATAAAATAAATTTTGAATTTTTTAAATATTTATTATTTTTTGTATTTTATTTTAGAATAAATTACTAAATATAACATATGCATTTTCCATCAATAACTTTTTTATTTTTTTTAATAAAAGTAGATTATATATATGGCTTTAAATTCGAATAAAATATAAAAGACTTAACCATTAAGATGTAGACTCAATAACTACAGTTTATAACATAACATGATATAGTAATTAAGTATTTTTTCTTAAATAAGACAAAAAGTAAAGTCAATTAATATCATAAATAGTGTATTCATAATTTCATATTACCAATACAATGATTCCATTTAAATAAGTGATTTTGGCTATTACATAGTATAATTAAATGATTAATTTTTATGTTAAATAGAAGATTATTTTTGTATCAAATAGAACATTATTTAAACACATTTTTTTATATTATTTGACATTAAAATAATATTTTATTTAGCATAAAAATAAATCACTTAATTGTACTTACTTAGCTAAAATCACTTATTCAAATAGCATTATCCTTACCGAAATTACCAATTTGGCGTTCACGTCATTCTCATCGTTTTCGTTTCAACATAATGAGTCACTTCTCCATTTTATTAAAATTTCAGTAATCCTGAGAAAAGTGACTCCTATTATTAAGTATATATATTAATAACTATGTCATAAGACGGCGGAGCGAAAGCGTTTAGCACAGTACAATGCAAAAAACTCATATCAATGCTCCGATCCATACAAATATTAAAAATAAAATTAAAACTAAATAATAAACGAACAAACAAAGCTAACTCAAAAGTTTTAAAAAAAATTATAGTAAAATAATTACTATTATTATTATAAATATAAAATTATAATCGAAATGGCGGCGCGCGACACTTTACATAATCAACATGGCAGCGACGAGACCAACGGCGAGAGATCCTGCGGCGGAGAAACCAATCGACGCGGCGTCACTATGATGAGCCGGTCCAGGAGCAGGAGCAGGAGAATGAGCATGATGAGCTTGCGTTGATGAGGGAGATGGTGCATGCGCAGGTGACGAGGATTTCGGAGTGGCAGCTTTATGATCATTCGGAGACGCCGCCTGAGATATTGAAACGGCGGCTGAAAGCACGCACATTGCTATCAATATCGCGATCAGAGTTCCAGATCGAGCCATATTCAAAGAGAGAAGATATAGAATTTTCTAGAAGAAGGTTTGTGAGTGCGAAACAGTGAATGATAACTGCGAAGAAGAGAGAGGCGTACAGCAGAATTTATAGTAAAGGAGGGGAGCTAGGGCCGCGTGAAGGGATTAGGAAATCTCAATTCCATCCCCTCTAAAAATATTCGGGTCGGGTTTATTGGTTTAATATTCCTATTTTCTACTAGGTAATGCTACATATACACCTCTTTTTGGTGTACACCTCCAACCAAGTCCCAAACGAACAGATTTTTATATATACAACGAACATGTTTTCATAGTTTACACTAACGGATTTTAAAATTTGTTCGTTTGCTTTTAAAAATCTGTTCGTTCTAGTAGTAAAATTTTGTTCGTACACGAACAGAAATCTATATATACAACGAACATATTTTATAGTTGACACGAACATGTTAAAAATCTGTTCGTTTGCTTTAAAAAATCTGTTCGTTCTAGTAGTAAAAATCTGTTCGTTTAAGACTTGGTTGGATGTGTACACCAAGATTAATTCTTTTCTAGGTTCCAATTCAAGCTAATATTAATTATTCCGGGTCAGAAAAAAATCTGATATTAATTATATATTGGATATTTTGGGTAAAATACTAAAATATAGAAAAATATTATTTTTAGTGTTTTTTATTAAAAAATATCAAATAATTTTAATATTTGGTTCCGTAGCATTATTGATATCTCTCGGTGTTAACAAGAATATTTTAATACGTTGATGTGAATATACATAAATTATTTTTTCTATTAATACTTGAATTATTTACTAGTTTAATTTTGAGGATTTTTTTTTAAATACATAAAAAAAATTCCAAATTTACACATATGAGTATAGGTACACGAATTTACGAAAATAAACCCTCTTTACTTATCTCGGGATCAGTGATTCTAGAATAAAATTTACCCGTATTTCAAAATCAATAACCTCAAGATATAAAAAAACGAAATTTTGACACTATCTCAGGTCTGACCCAGAGATACACTCAACTTTTGTGAAAATCCATTAAAAGCAAATGACACTGCATGACATGCAAATTACTCCATCTAAATAATCCTTTTTTAGTATTCAATAGTTATTTATATAAAACTCTATTAGATTACACAAAAAATATCATATATATTATGTTAGTGAAAATTAAAATACGTTCTACATTTTTGTTTATAATTTGTTATCATTCTTTAAATGAATTATATATAGGTAATTAATAATTTTTTAACCAATAAATTAGTTAATAAAAAATAAAACATCCATAATTATTGTTGAAAAATGATTAGGAGGCCTAAAACTTAAATTTAATTAAAAGTTATAGAACATCCAAAACCTTGAGCGACCGTTAGCCAATTTTGTATTTAAAAAAAAAAACAGAACGTCCGAAACTTAAAGTAAGGAATAGAGTATCAAATTTAAGTTGTTGGTTGAATTTTTATTAGTTAGTTAGTGTTGTTGTTTTATTAATTTAAAATTAATATATTTAATCAAAAATAAAAGAAACGATTATAAATTATTTAGAAAATGAAAAAAGATATATAGTTTTATTCTGCCCTGCCTAGCAAAAATAGATAAACATTAATTTCATGTGTGTCGAGATTACTTTAATTGGGTATATGATGGTGCTTATTAAGTGGAAGGCGTTGGCAAAATTCAATTAATAGTTGTTGTCCAATTTCTATGTGATCTTTGGCTCTGAAAATTACAACGTGCATTAGCATATATCTGACGTCGAGATAGGGTCAAAATTTCATTTTTTATGTATCTCGGGGTCATGCAAATCTCATTTTGGATTGAGGTCACTGATCCCGAGATAAGTAAAAAAGACTTATTTTCGTAAATTTGTGTATCCATACTCATATGTGTAAATTTAGAATTTTTTTTATTTATTTAAAAAAAAATCCTTAATTTTGATGTGTAAAGTAAAATATTTTATCAATAAAACCAAAAAAAAACATTTCATATAATTATTTAATTATATCTGTTTCTAAATGATTATATTTGATATAAAACTTAGTTATTTTTAGTGATATAATACTGTATTAAAATTAAATTCTTATTTAATATATCAAATATTCACATTTTAACTCTCCTTTATTTTCATTTAAATAAACCTTACAATCCGAAAAAGGGGAAGAAAAGAACCTTATAATAGTGAGACGAGCCCCAAACGCAATGAAATGGGCTTAGTTTTAGTTGAATCAGGACCGTATACGTGTGTTTGGAGTTTTGACCATAACCGTTGATAAAATAGTTGCCTGAATTGTAACGGTCTTCAACTCTTCTCGACTGGGACCACGACTTTTTCTTTATCTTTTTGAGAAGGTCGAAAATTACCTTATTGCTGCTGTTGCTTAACACGTTAATCAGGGTACACATACTCTTGAGTGGTTTCCGTGTAATTGCCACCCTTCCAATGGGCAACTTTCTCTTTTTCACCGTTGCTATTTTTTAAGTAGTAGGAAGTAGTGGCATTTTCGGTAACTCAAAATTGAATCGGAATCTGTGGATTCACCTGGATTTTATTCAACAGTCAGTTATTGTTTTCACTAATTCTTTTACAAAAATGTTTGGAAATCAGTTTGTAATTCTTCAACTCAACGAATCAAAGAATGAAAGACTAATCTTTTGTGAGCTCTGAATTTGCTATTGAGTTTTGAGGAATGAATCTTCTCAATTTTTTCCTCTCAATTTCTTTCTCTCAATTTCTTTTATCAAATATAATTTTCTATTATTTAACATTTTTTTATATATTTAATTTTGATCCAACTTAATAAATATAAAATAAGAAATTATATTTTACAACAGCATTTGAGAAATAAAAATGGAGAGATTCACTCTTTTAAACTTTTGATATTACTTTCATTTCAAGAGTAAATATTCAATCCGACTCCTAATAATTTTTAATTTGGACAAACCAACCCTAATGATTTGAAAACCTCAATCCGACCTTCAACTATTTAAAAATTAGGACAAATAGGTTGCTAAAAATAATTTATCAACTCTAAATTTTAACATCACAAATCACTTTTAAGGGTCTATTTATTCTAATTTTTACATGGTTGAAAGTTGAATTTGAATTTTTGAATCATTGAATTTTTGAATCATTTAAAATGAGGTTGTCCAAATTAAAATTTATTAGAGACCGAATTTGATGTTTACTCTTATTTTAATGAATATATGAACTAGCAACAAGTTAATTGTATTACACCAAAATATTTTCTTTCAGCATTGGATTTCCTAACTATTATTAACCCTTACAATTATAATGAATCAAGTTTATGATTAATCAGCTGAAATATTTTAAAATGAATGGTTAATTTTTTTTTATTATTTATTATAAAATTATAATCACTTATTTAAAAATATTTCATTTAATTTACTATTTACTGTGTACCAAATCCATTTTAAACAAATCCTACAATTATACATGACGTAAATACATGAACGGATGTAATTAAGTTTGATTTTCGGGAACGGGTTCACTTTCCATTGCGACTTAGTAGTATCATTCTTCATAGCACAATCCAACTAAGTAAACTGATGATTTTTGTTTTGTTCTTTTCAAAATTTTGCCATTCATATGAGTCCGTAATCAGAGGGGAGCTGCCTTTAAGGGTGGGGCTGTAACACTAATTACTAGCTGCACTTTAAAGTTTGTGTCCCTCCTTAATAAACGCTTAGTTAACTTTGGAAAGCTTGTCTCCTTAAATATCTTTCTTGCTTTTAATTTTTGTGAAGCAATCAGAAGTTTACAGCACACGACCCCCATTGTTGTTTGTTTAATTGTTAGGTTGGAATATTTGACCGCGAAACGTGTTTGTACAACACATTGCTTCTGGCCCTTTCTTTAACCCACTCCTCACACCTCAGTTTTCACTCAACTTTAGACATGTGAGGTGTGACCCTAGACCACACCACACGTCAAATAATGCACATATTATTGTCCTATGCAATGAATACGAAAGTGAAAGCCAAATTCACACAAGGACAAAATAATTTTAATGTATCTAAAGCATGTTGCATGCTTTATATAGTTTATTTATTTATTTCAATTTCACTTCTAAATTGTTTCGAATTGAATTTGCAAGAACTTCACAATTAAGATTTGTTAAACGTTTAAGTAGTTTTGTCTTCCTTAAATTGGATTTCTGTAAATTTGAGAAGTACTCCATTTATATAGATCCAACGTTATATTCCTCCGCTCTAGCCCCTAACGTTACATTCATTTTTATTTTGAATTGCATTAAGATAACACATCATTATGATACAGGTTAATCTTTATATTACTATTAATTTTTGGTGCAATTGGACCACATTTTACCATACACTCGATTAAAACTCCCTTGAATCCAGACTACATCATTCCAAATTCTAGAATGTTAACTGTTGTTAAAAATTACCATTATTTTTTTTCCCTTAAATTAAACTTAGTAAATACATTGTGCCGACATGATTTTAGCTGAAACATAGTTCAATTTAGCCACTAATAATGTATATTATATAGTTCAAGATAGAGCTGCAAATCTTATATTGTTAAATTAAACAGGTATTATTCACGGCGAAACATATAATATATTAATATTAGTTAATTAATAAATAGAAATATAGAATACACAAAATAATCAAATAAATGATAAATAGTAAATGCTCAGTAATACAAGCTGTAACACCACAAAAAAAGAAACGAGAGAGCACACGAATTCAAATTAAAAAAAAAAGAAAAAGAAAAAGAAAAATCCATAGAAGTGGATCTACAATAGTAGAGCCGCAGAGAAGATAACAACAGCAGCGGAAGCAGCGACGGTGAATCTGTTCAAAACGGCAGCGCTTTGAGCTGGTCCTGGTGCTCCGGAAGGTGAAGTAGAAATGGAGGAAGGAGATTCGGCACCGACGGGAGACAGTGAAGAGCCTCCGGCGGAGGGTGAAACGGCGGGAGCGGGAGACACAGCGTGAGATGAGTGATGCTTAGATTTCTTGTGAGGAGTGGCCGTCGGTGAGGTAGCCGGAGTTTGAGCCAATGTGGTGCTCAACAACAACGCAGCCACCACCATGAAAACAAAGAGAGAGCGAAGAGCCATTGTTGAGAGAGAGAGAGAGAGAGTGCGGTGAGAGTTGGTTTTGTTAGTGAGAGAGATAGAAGGAAAAGAGGTGCGTGTGGTGCGTGTTGTGTGATGAAGAAGGAAGGAGTAATGAGGGTATTTATAGAAGGTTTGGGGGGTGTTAAGCGCGTTGAGAAGAGGCGCGTGGGAAAAGTGTTGGATGGGGGAAAACTGAGTAGTGAACTGGTGAAGTGATGGAGAGACCTGAGAGTTAAGCTGGAACAGCTGTATCAGAGAAAGGTGTACCGTTGGATCATGGATGCCTGGCCTAAATTGCCAACGGTCGGAAACTCAAATAATTAATAAATGAAAAAGTCTTAGGAGCCAATATCAGGAAGTCCATAGGGAGTTAATATCAATTTTCCTTTTTTTTCTATTTTCTTTTTTATCGCATATTATTTCCTTAATTACACTCATGGCTCCCTAATATTGGTTCCCTAACATTACTCTTAATAAATTATTACTATTTTTATTTTAATTTTAACTAGGTATAAATCTTCACTTAAAATTGAGGTGATTTAGGTGGCGTTTGGTTTCCAAGGTTGAGATTGAAATTGGGAGACTCAAATTCAATATTATAAATAGTAAACGTAAACTAAAATTAAAATTTTAGATTCAATATTATGTTTGGTAACTAAAATTAAAATTTAAATAATTTTTTTTACTCAAATATTTTCATTCAATATTAAATTTTTTAATATTAATATTTATCTTATCTTCATTAATTTAGTTAAATTTTTACCTTCAAATTTTTATTTTTTAATAAATTTTAAATTAAACATAATAATAAACTTAATTCAATTTATCAATCTCAATCTCAATGTCTCTCTTACCAACACAACTTGTAATATACTTATAATATACTTCCTCTCTTGCTTAATAATAATTGGAAGGACTAACCCTTTGTTGTTTATTTAAGAAAATAAATGACAGCTATGAGTTTTAGAATTATTCAATCTCTTAGGAACTCTATACTATTACTAGTTGATTGGAATATGAATTAGTATCATGTTCTATATTCTATTCTATACTTTATCTCAAATCTCTTTTTAACAAAAGTATTATTGATATATCGGATAACGAATATATTTGCCACTCCAATAAAAGCGATTCTCACTAATTAATTAAATATTATATATATTTATTTAATGTTTGAGGAAAAATAAAAGGGGAGAAAAAAGAGATAGATAGTGAAATGGGAGTAAAATATTGGGGTTAGTTGCGGCGGATTGAGCTGGTGCCAACACAAAAGAGGCGCATGTAACGGAGAAGGAGGGGACAGTGAGGGTGGTGGGAGAGCATCACAACACGTGGTTGGTGGCAGCTTCTCTTCTTCTCTTCTTCTCTTCTCTCTCTTGTCTTGTCTTCTAGTGCATACAATTACTACTAGAACCCTCTCGTTTCTTCTTTATACACATGTTAAATGTACACTAGTTATTAGTTAATATGGAACTAGCCGTTGAACACTGTCATCATCAATCATAAATCTACCAACATACATACATAAATGATTCATCAAGACTAGTTTATTTTCTAGTCAGAAATTAATTCAGGTTCAGGGGTTGTTAGACTTAGACCTATCATTGGGTCAACTCACCTTCAATCATTACATTACTCATTGGTGGATTAGCAAGTCATTTGTTTTTTTTGGAGTTTTAATATCATTTGTTAGAGATATGATGAAGATACTCTTTATAAGAATTCAAATATCAGCTAGTTTTTTTTATTTTGTTTTGGGTATAGTTATGTTTGGATGCAAATATGTTCGCATGTGAAACAAGAAAAAATGTCCCAATACATTAAGATCCAAAAACAAAAGGTGAAAAAAACATGTTACCTTTCTAATTTTAACATGGAAATGGAGGAAAATAAATACTATTTTTGTGTTTCAAATTGTTAACATTTAAAGGGATATAGGATATCATTCTCACAGCAGATACATCATAGATTTTCTGGGTTTAGTTTCATAACATCAGAACATAGAGCCATAGGATCACATCAAAAGTTACTAACCCACAAAGAGAAAGATGAAATGTGAACGAATAGCTTCCCTTTAATTTATATATGAATATGAATAAATTAGGACAAATATCAATGTGGTTACTCATTTGTGAGCAGAGTGGGAAAATATAAATTCCTTCATAAACAAAGACAGTATAACATTCTAATGTATAATGAATCTCTCTATAAAAGGCATAAGCAATGCTCCCTAATATTCTACACAGCACCAAGTTTTAGAGAACAATCTTTTGTAAAGCCTATGTATTTCTTTTTGACCTTGCCCAAAGGAAAATTGGGCAAATGAATTTGAAGAAATCAATCACAAACTAGAACCTTGTTTAGTTATTTCTATCACTTTTCGGATCATTTACAGCATGCAGATTATTTCCCCCAAAACAAAGATTCAAAGAATTCAGGTTTTATAAGCTAGCAACAGCATTGGAATCATCCACACTGTTGGCTTCACCATTGACACTGCCATTACTGCTCAATTGGCTCTTAAACTCCAAGCCATAGACATGTCCCATTTTCACCCGCTTGGTCTCTAAATACCTCTTATTCTCTGGTGTGATGAGAGTTACCAATGGGATTCTTCCAGTAACTGTTAAACCATATCCTTTGAGCCCAACATACTTTGCTGGATTGTTTGTCATCAACTTCATAGAATGAACACCCAAGTCTCTCAATATCTGCAGGTAGAAATTAAAGTTCAAACTCATTTCAGTGAAACTTTCATTCATCATATAATGATAACCATTTATTCCAATATTCAAGTCAAAGAGTGTTCCAACTATGTTACCTGTGCACCAATACCGTACTCCCTAGAATCAACAGGCAATCCCAAATCCTCGTTGGCTTCTACAGTATCACGCCCATCGTCCTGTAGGTTGTAAGCACGAAGCTTATGTCCCAACCCGATACCCCTCCCTTCGTGTCCACGGAGGTATACAAGTACACCCCTGCCTGCAGCCTCGATCTGTTGCATTGCCAGTGCAAGTTGATTCCCACAATCGCATCTGGCAGACCCGAATATATCTCCTGTCAAGCACTCTGAGTGTACCCTCACAAGAACATCTTGTCCATCACCAATGTCACCCTGTTAAAACAAGCAGTATTGAAAACCATAAAGCTTAAAGTAGATAATGGCTAAGAAGTATAAACATCTCATTGTCTGAAATTTTAAGCCTTGAAATCTCAAAGTAATGCATATACAAACAAATGTGCAGTGCAAAACTCTTGGAGGGATTTTATGCTATTTGAACTGCTACTTTAGCTAATGACTTTTTAATTGCATTTGGAGAAGTCAAATTTAACCTCAACCACATGTAAATAAGCTGTGCTATACTCTAGAGTCTAGATGCTATATTCTATTATACATATTTACACTATCCAGAATGTTCATAGGCAATGCAATGTTTATGTAGTATAATATTAAACATAAACACAATCACTACTCACCTTAACCATTGCAATATGTTCAATCCCATCTAGGAGTGACCTATAACAGTAAGCTGTGAATGGTCCCCACATTGTAGGTATCCGGGCAGCAGCAGCATGAACAACGAGTTTATCTCTCTTTCTTCTATATCTGCCACAACAAGAAGCATAACTCTCAGTGTAACTTATAAGCAAAAGATGCATGGCAGGCAGTAAAACCATGTCAAAAGAAGTTAATTGCAAAACATGATTTTCCAGTTATATATGTAATCATATTTAGGTGTATAAATTATTATATCAGGCTATTATATCAGGCACTTCTCATATATCTAGGAAAGTCCACTATCTGCAATAGAAAGCAAAATCAAAATAGTATGAATAAATTGTTTAACTATTCCATGAAATGTAGCCACAAACCTTATCAAGTCAGCAATAGATACGACTTTCAAATTTTCTCGGGCTGCAAACTCACGAAGCTTTGGCAACCGAGCCATCGAACCATCATCATCAACAACCTCACATAGAACTGCCACTGGATCCAAACCAGCAAGTACAGCAAGATCCACTGAAGCTTCTGTGTGTCCGGCTCTCTTCAACACACCACCTTCCCTATACTTCAGTGGGAAAATATGGCCCGGGCGGTTGAAGTCACCAGGTGTTGAATCCTTTGATGCAAGAGCCAATACAGTGGTTGCTCTATCCTGAGCTGATACCCCTGTGCTGGTACCATGTTTGGCATCCTGCAATGTATTGAATTTCATTAATAAATGC
Source organism: Stylosanthes scabra (assembly GCA_036250425.1). Taxonomy (NCBI): domain Eukaryota; kingdom Viridiplantae; phylum Streptophyta; class Magnoliopsida; order Fabales; family Fabaceae; genus Stylosanthes; species Stylosanthes scabra. The sequence continues at coordinate 71,995 of JASCZI010241681.1, forward strand.
CTGAACTAAACAGAAGATAAATTTTCAATAATCTTTTAGCTGAAATCATTTTTAAAAGCTACATACCACTGTCACAGTGAATGCTGTACAGAGTTTCTCCTCATTGTCCTTACTGTTTACCATCAAAGGGAGTTCCAACCTTTCGAGATCTTCCTCCTTCATGCTCACACACACTATACCAGTTCCATGCTTCACAATAAAAGCCATGGCCTCTGGTGTTGCCAACTGCGCCGCCATTATCAAGTCCCCTTCATTTTCACGATCCTCGTCATCTACAACGACTACCATCTGCATCATAATCATCAATCAATTACAATCACCTCCAAAAAGAAGAATTGAATTGTTTTAACTATAGAGAAAGAGTCTACCTTTCCCTGGCGAATATCTTCAATGGCCTCAGGGATGGAAGCAAAACCCTTGGTGGGTGTGTCCAAATCAAGTTCATTCTTCTCAAAGCTAAAATCAATGCTTGAGGGCACTCCAAATGCTATTGCATCATCAATTCCAACAGAATTATCTTTGTCTAAATTTTCAAGGGCATTGCCATTTGGATAAGAAAGTAGGTCACCTCCTCCAGAGATCAATGTAGCTTTGATTTTGGTAACAGCATTTTCGCTTGTCCAAAATTTCGAGCTCAGACGGACAAAGGGAAAATCAGATCCCTGTCCATTCACAATTGCTGAATTCAGTCCATTGAACAATTTGAACTGTTTGATTGCCCTATAATCAACACAAGATCAAATCAATAATTTTATCATCTAAACACAAAATCAAATTAGATAAACAAAGTTAGAATCCAAAATTCATTCAACACAATGAGCAGATAGTTATTCAGCTGAAAAATGAAAAATCCAACTTAATATTAACTTTTTCAGACAAGTTTTGGTGAGTCATAGAGCCCCAAAAGATTTTACTTTTTCCGAAAAATTTTGGTTTTTGTAAAGTGAAAAATCCACACGTCCTATGAAAGATGAAGGGGAAAAAAGGGTTAACAGAAAACGAGGATCTTGAGGATCAGAAAATGCTGTGTAGCCAAAAGCCCAAAATGGTTTGGTGATAACTGATCTCAAGAAATGAAAAAAAATTAGAATTTGATTAAAAATAAAAAAGAAGCATAGGGTTCAGCTTACAGAAGAAAGTGAAGAAACCTATTAAGATGTAGAATGATAAATTAAATTGATTGAAGGGGAACTAACTAACCTTGTGTGTGAGAGTGCTGGTGAAGAAGAACAGGAGAGATTGAAAGAAGACATTGACGTTTGAGAATGGTGAAGATGGAAGCTTTGGTTTGGTTTAAGCAAAAATTTAGAGAGAAAAAAAAAATGAAAAGAAAAGAAGGCCGGTGGGGTTGTTGTTGTGGATGGTGTGTTTTATATTTGATTGAATGCAGAGAGAGTCAGAAAGAGAGAGTTGTCAACTTGGAGATGAAGAAGGCAACAACCAATTTTGCAATACTAACCAACTTGAAAACCCAAATATATAAATCTTACAAATGGATTTAATAAATAAAAAATAATAATTCTAGGGAGTCCAATAAATTTTCAACCAAATAGTAATCAATAAAAAATAAAAACCCAATAAAATAGAAAAGTTCAATAAAAAAGCTAAAATTTTAAAAAATAATAGTATTTTAGTTTTATTAGTTACTATTGGTTACGAAAAGTATTGGTTAACATAAATAAATATACAGGATATATGCATAATAATTAAACTAAACTTTAATAATAATATTAATAAAAAACTTAATAGAAATTTTTTCATGTGAATCGATATGATTTTTTATGAATTATTATAAAAAAATATTGAAATAATAAGGTGAAAAAATAATGTTCATAATATAATTTAAAATAATAGAATTGTCTGAATTGATCTAATATAACATCTTATTTATAAAAAACGATTTTGTTAGGTAGATACATAAAAAACATAAAACACATAAATATTTTTTATTTAAAAAAATGATTAATTAAGATATGTTTGTGTATTTTATGTATACATTAATATTAATTATATAAAAAATATGTCAGGATTCGTAAATAATAAGAAAATTGTACAAAATAAAAAAAGAAATACATTATAGCTTTTGATTAAATTTGGAAATGGTATCTTAAACAATTAAGAAGGTGAACATTGGGGAATATTTCTTGATGGCAATTTTTTATTTTTTGGTGCGGCAAGAATTGAGGTGGTGCACGGTGCATCATGCATGGTGGGGCAAGCAATTCAGTTTAGGCAATGAAAACGCCAAGAATGTTCGTGGATGGAGAAATAAAGCGCACCTTGACTATCAATATTAAAATTAAAAATAAATAAATATAGTGGCTGTCTGGCAAGTCTTCATCCAATGAATTTTTTTTGGTGACCAGTCTTCATCCAATGAATGATGGCGGCTTTTTAATTTATAGTTTTATTCTCGTCTTCAAATTTGTGGTTTTATTTTGACCATCACTTATTATTTGACTATTATCCTCTCTCATAGAGTCATAGGATTCATATTCATCGATCATAATCATGAATCCTAAGCTCGTTTTTCTTTTGCCTTGACTCCTCAAAGTCATAGCATGAATGAGATCATGAGAAAACCTACACATAAGACATAAGCATCTCATCTTTGGAATTTATCCAAAAATGAAACCTTTTTTAATTATTCTATAATTATATGATTTTAACAAATTGATCATAAATATAAAATGGTATATAATATAATTTTTATTTCATGCCATTTTAGTCTTCCCATCATAAAAAAGGAAACATCTTAAAACCTAAACATGACAGATTATTTTCATAACTGCTTGACTGCTTCTGAATGAAATTGTTCAAATATAAATTTTGGTTCCCGTGTAAAATTAATTATATTAAAAAATAATGCAAAAAAAAAATGCTTGATATTTGTTTTCTCCCTTTCGGTATTGTTTTTGGTGGTATATGTTTGTTTGGACATGGGTTGTACACTTGATGATACATTGTTTTTTATTGTGTCTCATTTGGGTCTGAGAGGGCCTTGTTGCCAGATAACTGATTGTTATCTAGGCCCAATAAGCTGAACCAAATAGTGAAAATGATATAGCCCATATGGTGATTAACCCACACACGATGAAGTTAAAGATGGTTTAAGATGTAATACCAAAAACAACCAAAAAAAGATGGTTTAAGATGTTGAATCACTTGAATGTGGTAGAGTTTAGGGTTGTTGAATCACACTCTGTTCCTGAAAGTGCTCTCCATCTTTGATGTTGCATAATCCCTAATCTCTCACTCTCAGACCAAAAAAAAAAAAAGATGTTGAATGTAAAACTGTAAAGAAAATGAAATGTGCTCACCAAAAAAAAGAAGGAAAATAAAATATTTATTCTTTTTTGTTCTGGAAAATAAAATGTTTATTATATCAAAATTATGCATGGAGATGGGCCTCTGGCCCTTTGTTTACCAAAAAAATATAGTACATTTCTGTCCAAAAAAATAGTACATTAAATATGAGTTTTTATATCCACTTCAATTAAATAAGGTTGAAGCAGGCATAAAAAAAAAAAAGGTTGAAGCCGAAAAAAAGAAAAGGTTGCAAAAATAAATAAATATAATAATATTTATAAATAACTAATTTGTACATAATGTTTCTAAATATTTTATCTTGATTTTAATACCCATAATATTATAATAATAATAATGTAATAATTTTTATACTTTATTTAATTCAATCTTTTTTATTCTATACAGTCTAATAATTACAGAGTTTTCATTTTAACTTTTAGTAATTTATTATTTTATAATTATATAAAGAAAATATAAAAAAATGTTATTAAAATTTTATTTATTTTTTTTAAATATTTGATTATTTTTTATTTTGTAATTTTTAAAAAACAATAAAAAAAAACAAAAGAACTAACACTCTCGTGTCTGGTAAGTAGTATTAAAAATAAAAATAGTTGTTTTTTAAATATAGATGTGGGAAGTGAGAAGCAACCAAAACCCTAAACCCTCCTCTCAACTCAACAGGGCATATAAACCTCTCAAACCCTCTTTTCCTTTGCATCTTCATTTTCATTTCCGATCCATCAATTTTCTTTAATGGCTGCCGCCGCCGTCCTCCGTTCCCTCCGCCGCCGCGACGCCGCATCAGCCTCACTCTCCGCCTTCCGCTCGGTATATCATTATCATTCGTTGTTGCTCCCAAAGTAGCTTCATTTTTTTTTCTTCCAGATTTCATCGCATACGATCATTATTGTTCTTTTCTTATGGTTGATGTTGTTCTTTTCGGCTCATTGAAGCTTTTTTATTCATTGAGAACCCTGTTTGTTCTTAGTTATCTGTTCATAGGTTATGTTTGATTTTAGCTTACTAGTTCTGTTGGAATATCATATCATTGTAAATCCAGTCATACGAAAATGAGAGTTTAACATAACTTCAAAATTGTGCCTTTATTACATCCGATCTAAGCTTTTCAGATTTCATTTCGTGCTTACAGCTTTTATAATGGACTCTGTTGTCTAGCTAATCCACCCAGGTTGCAGAATTTTGTTGGGCTGTTTGACTAGTTGAATTGTGAATGGAGTGTGCTGAACTGTATGCTGAAAGAATATTCATGTATTTTTAAAATATATATTAATTTGTTTCTTGCTTTTACATGTTTGTGCAGTTGATGGGCACCGCGAAGCCAGCATACTTAGCTCATAAGTGGTCAAGTTTGTCTCGACCTTTCAGGTGCCTTTTTGGGTTTCTGATTTCATTGGTTACTCGCATTAGAGATACATTTAATGTATGTTCTTCATATTTACTTATTAAACTTTTTCCATCGTTTCCACAGTTCTAGGCCTGCTGGAAATGATGTCATTGGTATCGATTTGGGAACAACCAATTCATGTGTTTCTGTTATGGAAGGAAAGGTAAGGCATTCTCGCTCTTAAATTGTTGTTTGTGTTTCCATTTTCCAATATTAGGGTCTGTGCTGACTTATATAATATATCTTCTTAGAGCCCAAAAGTTATTGAAAATTCAGAAGGTGCTCGAACAACACCATCTGTGGTTGCTTTCAACCAGAAAGGGGAGCTCCTTGTAGGTACACCTGCAAAGCGTCAGGCAGTAACCAACCCGACAAACACCCTTTTTGGTACCAAGCGGTTGATTGGTAGGCGCTTTGACGATCCTCAGACTCAGAAGGAGATGAAAATGGTTCCCTACAAGATTGTTAAGGCCCCAAATGGAGATGCCTGGGTTGAAGCAAACGGGAAGCAGTATTCACCCAGCCAAGTTGGTGCCTTTATTCTCACCAAGATGAAGGAAACTGCCGAAGCTTATCTTGGGAAGACAGTTTCAAAGGCTGTAGTTACTGTACCAGCTTACTTCAATGATGCTCAGAGGCAGGCTACAAAAGATGCTGGTAGAATTGCAGGTCTTGATGTGCAGAGAATTATCAATGAGCCCACTGCTGCAGCACTTTCATATGGAATGAACAACAAAGAGGGTCTCATTGCAGTTTTCGACCTTGGAGGTGGAACATTTGATGTCTCCATTTTAGAAATTTCTAATGGTGTTTTTGAGGTAATCTGCTTCATTTATTTTCCTCTTTCTTTTCTTTGCCTTAAAGGAAGAAAAAGTAATATATACTGATAACATCTCTGTATCAAGGTGAAAGCAACAAATGGTGACACATTCTTGGGTGGAGAGGATTTTGACAATGCCTTACTGGACTTTCTGGTGAGTGAGTTCAAGAAGACCGACAATATTGACCTTTCAAAGGATAGGCTTGCCTTGCAGAGACTTCGTGAAGCTGCTGAGAAAGCTAAGATAGAACTGTCTTCAACATCTCAAACAGAAATAAATCTGCCTTTCATCACCGCAGATGCATCTGGTGCTAAGCATCTGAACATCACATTGACTAGATCTAAGTTTGAGGCTTTGGTGAATCACTTGATTGAAAGGACCAAGGTACCATGTAAGAGTTGCTTGAAGGATGCTAATGTATCCATCAAAGATGTTGATGAGGTTCTTCTTGTTGGAGGGATGACCCGTGTGCCTAAAGTCCAAGAAGTGGTTTCAGCTATCTTTGGAAAGTCTCCTAGCAAAGGAGTAAATCCTGATGAGGCAGTTGCCATGGGAGCGGCAATCCAGGGTGGTATCCTACGTGGAGATGTTAAAGAGCTGCTGTTACTTGATGTTACACCACTTTCTTTGGGTATTGAGACTTTGGGTGGCATATTTACCAGGTTGATTAGCCGCAACACTACCATCCCAACAAAAAAGAGTCAGGTAATCCTTTAATCTACTTTAGGCAGTTGTTTTTAAGTTGCTAATCTCTAAGGAAGTTCATTTACTCTTTTATTGCATTGCTATAGTTATATGAGTAATTCAAATACCCCAAAGTCTCTTAACAACTCAGTTTCAGTTTCTTCAATTTTTCAATGTGTTCATGTCATTTGATGACATAATCTATCATTGTTTTAGGTGTTTTCAACAGCAGCCGACAACCAAGTACAGGTGGGTATCAAGGTGCTGCAAGGTGAGAGGGAAATGGCTGCAGATAACAAAATGCTTGGAGAATTTGAGCTTGTCGGCATTCCTCCTGCTCCTAGGGGTATGCCTCAGATTGAGGTTACATTTGACATCGATGCCAATGGCATTGTTACTGTCTCTGCCAAAGACAAGTCAACTGGTAAAGAGCAACAGATCACAATCCGATCATCCGGTGGACTCTCAGACGACGAGATTGAGAAGATGGTGAAAGAAGCCGAATTGCATGCTCAGAGAGACCAAGAAAGAAAGGCTCTCATTGACATCAAAAACAGCGCCGATACTACCATCTACAGCATCGAGAAGAGTTTAGGGGAATACAGGGAAAAAATTCCCAGTGAAGTGGCGAAGGAAATTGAGGATGCAGTTTCAGATTTAAGAAATGCGATGTCAGGAGACAATGTTGATGAGATTAAGGCAAAGCTTGATGCAGCAAACAAGGCTGTCTCCAAGATTGGTGAGCACATGTCAGGCGGTTCAAGCGGAAGTGGCAGCGGCAGCTCATCTGCTGGAGGTTCCCAGGGTGGTGAGCAGGCTCCCGAGGCAGAATACGAGGAGGTGAAAAAGTAAACCATGTAGCGTTTTGTAGGCAGTTATTCCATCTGATTTTTTACCCCCCCTTGATTTACAAGGGAAAAATGAATCATCTTTTTTAATTTGGTAGATGAGAGTATAAAAGGTTACGTAATTTTGTAAGTAATTATTGGAGGTAATATTTTTTACCCGGAGTGTTTTCAATTTGTGACACGCTGTTTTGAATAACGATATAGGAAATTTTGCCTTGTGACTTTGTTATCCAATTATCATCATTTGCTCCACTTGTTTTGTGTATATTGCACTTCAACTGAATCTATTACGAACTTAAAGTTGTTTAACACTACCTACTTTCAAGAGGTAAGTGTCATTTATCTTAATAAACTCCAAAAACTTGTACTTAAAAGAAGGTCAAAGTACATTTTTGGACCCCGTGAAGTTCATGATTATTTTGTAATAACAGTGGAAGTTGAGATTAGTATAATTTCATAGGGTTTGTTTCTTCCTAGTTCGTTTAACCAACTACAAGTACTTTTAAGTTATTTAAATAAATTAATGTGTTCATTATATAAATTCACATTCAAGAATTTTATAAATATGGTCCAAGCATAAATCACAAGTGTATTCCTCAAACTCAACTTAACCACTGCATGAGTCTACAAGCATGAACAACTTTTTCATATTGTCAGGAATTTTGTACATAGTTACTGCGACCCTCACAAATTGCAAATACTAATCTATTAAGAATAAATCGAATTGATGCTAGAGCATCATCATTAGCTGGAATCGAAATGTCTGCAAGATTTGGATCACAATTTGTATCGACTAAACAAATGGTTGGAATTCCCAGAATATCGCATTCTCTAAGTGCAGTATACTCTTGCTGATCAACGATTATCACGATATCAGGCAACCTTGTCAGGTATTTAATTCCACCCAGATATGTTTCCAAGTGAGATAGTTTTCTCTTCAACTTCGCAATATCCTTTTTCGGAAGACGGTTGATTATGCCTGTCTTCTGTTTCATCCTCAAGTCTCTAAACTCCCGAAGCCTTGTTTCTGTAGTATACCAATTGGTTAACATGCCGCCGAGCCATTTTTTATTAACATAATGACACCGAGCTCTTGTTGCTGCCCGTGCTATCAAATCAGCTGCTGTCTTTTTAGTGCCAACAATTAGGAATTGTTTCCCCTTGCTTGCTGCATCAAAAACTAAATCACAAGCTTCTGATAAAAAGCGAGCTGTTTTAGCAAGATTTATGATATGGACTCCCTTGCGTTTTGTGGATATGTAAGGTGCCATTTTCGGATTCCATTTTCTAGAACTGTGGCCAAAATGAACTCCCGCTTTCATCATCTCTTCCAAAGTTATGTTCCAGTATCTTTTTGCCTGCATTGTAGGCACTGAGGCAGAGGTAGCTGAAGCAGCATGAACTACTAAGTTATCTCTCTTTCTTCTATATCTGCCATGACAGTAACCAAACTCGCTATGTAACTAAACAAATAAAGAAAAAGATTTGAATAGAAGATATTCCACAAACAATCATCTTAAGGTAAGTACAGTAATTATCTGGTGTAGAAATTTTATGGTATCTGCACTTCTAAGCAAAATCTAGACACAGGACATGAATATGAACCAATGAAACTTCCATGAAATGTGGTCACAGACCTTAGCAAGTCAGCAATGGATACAGCTTTATAATTTTCACGCGCTACAAACTGGGGAAGCTTTGGAAATCGATCCATCAAACCATCATCGACAATCTCAGACAGAGATACCAATGGATACAAACCAGCAGGTACAGCATGATCGAAAGTAGTTGCCATATCATGAGCCGATACAACTGCGGTTGTACCAAGTTTAGCATCCTACAAATGCATAGTGTTGACATGTAACAAATTCAATCAATAAATGCTTAAACTAAATTTGAATTAAAAGAGAGGAACCCTGCATACTATAGTAAACAATAGATGGCATATTTTCAATAATCTTTCACAAGTTGAATACACCTTGTTAAGTAACAACAACAAAGCCTTATCCCACTAAGTGGGGTCGGCTACATGGATCGACGCAATTGAGCTCTGTAATGTGTCATGTCTACAGAGAGACCATTTACATGTAGATCTCGTGAATACACCTTGTTAAATGATTATAAAAACAACAACAACAAAGCCTTGTCCCACTAGGTGGGGTCGGCTACATGGACATTAAGCTCTATCGTGTGTCATGTTTGTAAATGCAATATAAATTACTTAGGCACAAAATCTACCATATCCAACAAACAAAGTGCAATCCTGTATGTAAAAATTAGATAAAAGCTCTTTTGTTAATTTTCACCATCAAAGGAAGTTCCATTGCTTTTAGATCTTCCTCTTTCATACTCACACACCAACCAATAACAGTGTACCTTTCCCTTGGTGAGATTGGCCAAATCAAATCCATTGTTGTCAACAGAAGAATCAGTTCTTGTTAGCACAATGTCTGGTGACACTGATCCAAATGGTACTGCATCATCATCAGGCTGTAACTCAATTCCAACAGATTCATCATTTTCATTAATCTCAAATCCTCCTCCTCCTTCTTCAGATATCAGTGTAGCTTTGATTCTTCTTCTATAAAGAGCATTTTCACTTGGAACAAACTTAGAACTGAGATGGACAAATGGAAAATCATATCCATTTACCATACAAGTATTTATAGTGGTTAGTGTTAATCCATTCAGCAATTTGTAGTGTCTGCATGCCCTATACTTAGCACAACATAATCATGAAATTAATAACTATAACATACAAATATAAAATAAAATGAAATCATGAAAAATAACAGAGAGAGAGAGAGAGAGAAACTGACCTTGGATGGGAGAGAAGTGACCAAGAAGAAGAATAGCAGAGATGGGAAGAAGCCATTGGGTTTGGGTGAAGGAAGGAACTAAGCAAGGTTTTGTTTGTCAAATCAGGGTTTAGTCTTATTAATTATAATAATCAATATAATATGCTTTTTTGCAGTAATACCCCTTCTTTCCTTTTATTTTCACCACCACCATCATCATCATCTGATTTAGGTTAATTATTATTAACTTAGGAGTTATCGAAAGTTCGAAACATGTCTACCTAAATTGGTTTTTTTTTTTTTTCTGTTCTATAATTTTAGAAACTAGCGTACTAATGATTAAGTTACTTATTAAAGAAATAAAAATACCATTTTCAAATTCAATAAAGGAAAAAAAAGGAAAGAAATAAAGGTACCCTTTCTTTTCGTTCAAAGGATTTAATTTAATTAAAATATGTTGACGCAATTAATTCACGTAACGCTGTAATACATACATTCATATATACATATACATACACGCATATATTAAAATTTTTAAATTTTAAGATGACAAATTTTTTTTGTTAGATGATTTTTTTTGACCTTTTGTTAGAAGAGTTATTAACCCAAAGTCCCAATTCCCAAGAAGTTCTTGGAAATTTTTATCTTTATAACATGTAGATAAAAGAGGAAAAATGAAAGTCTTTTCATCCTGTTATCTGAAATAGCAGAAAATGACATCAACCAAATGAAACATGAGTCACAAAATTGTTGCAACATAAGAAAAGAGGACCCCAAACCATGAGAGAAATGGAGTCTGCGGATAAGTGCCCAAAAAATGTCATTGTATGATATGTAATGCAACTTTGTAAAGCCACCAATAATAGTTAGGGAATCTACATCTTAATCTTACTACCAAGACAACCTACTATTGATTTTTACATGAATCTCTTTCGATGTATGAGACCCAAAGTAATATATATCGGTTAAAATTATTGGATTTACCATATACACCTGAGTTGCTTCTTTTATATATATATATGAATTAATCTATATGTATCATTGTATAAATTCATACACATTATTTAAAAATATAAAAAATATAAAAATTTGCCATATAAAATTTTTATTTTTGTGCTAATATTTACGCACCTTACATTTTTTCATATTGTTAGACGGTGTGTACACATGTGTATAACTATACATGTAATATATATATATATATATATATATATATATATATATTTTAAATTCCTAGATATTAACACAATTCAGAATTCACCTTATGATGATACCTAATACCTAAGGAAAATATTGAAATAACAGTGTATTGCATATTTTTTTTTGTTGTAAAACCAAACAAAACAGAAGATGTTAAGAAACTCCCTATGATTTCCCTCCTCACATCAAAAGATCCCATTCCTCTGCCACAACAATGGCCACACCCCTCTTTGGAATTACCGAACTAAAATCACACATTAAAACAAAAAAAGAAAGAAAAAAAACTTCTTTATATAACTAACATGACTCAAAAAAACAAAAGGCTCTCTCCAATTCCCCAATCTTATTCTTTATTCTCTGCTGCTAAAATTTCTTGCTTGCTACTTCTTATTCTCTTCTTCTTCTTCTTTTTCTTCTTCTTCTCAGCATCACTCATTTCCATTGCTGTTACCAACAATGGAGAGCTTAGCACTGCACTCGCTCTCCACCTCTCCCTCCTTCTCTCTCCCATCTTCTCGCTCCTCCCTCCACCACCGTTCTCGGCCCATCTTCACCAACAGATCACTGAATCCACAACCACGTTCAACCCCATCTCTCAAATCACCCATCATTTCTCAAGCTTTCTCCTTTCCTTCCAAAGCTTCAAACTTTAACACTTTCTCAAGACCCCAATTCAACCCAGTTAAAGCTTCTTCATCTCCTCCAAAATCTCCGTCACCGCCGCCACTTCAGGGTGCAAAGCCCATTCCTTTGGTAATCTCCATATCCATAGGCCTCATTGTTCGTTTCTTAGTTCCAAAGCCAGTGGAAGTTACTCCTGAGGCATGGCAATTGCTCTCAATTTTCCTCTCAACCATCGCTGGCCTTGTCCTGAGCCCGTTGCCCGTTGGAGCCTGGGCTTTTCTGGGCCTTACAACGGCTGTGGTAACCAAAACTTTAACCTTTGGTGCAGCCTTCAGTGCCTTCACCAACGAGGTGATTTGGTTGATTGTGATTTCATTCTTCTTTGCACGTGGATTTGTGAAGACTGGTTTGGGAGATAGAATTGCAACTTACTTTGTGAAATGGATGGGGAAGAGTACTTTGGGTTTGTCTTATGGTTTGACATTCAGTGAAGTGCTTATTGCTCCGGCAATGCCGAGCACCACCGCAAGAGCTGGTGGTGTGTTCTTGCCCATCATCAAGTCACTGTCACTCTCTGCTGGCAGTGAACCTGGCAATCCTTCTTCTAAGAGGCTTGGAGCTTATCTTGTTCAGAACCAGTTTCAGGTTTGGTTTGGTGTTTATGCTAATATTCACAGATTTGTAACCATGCATAGGATAATTGATGGATTTTGGTTAACAGTAATATATGAGGATGATCACTATATAGTTTAATATATAAAGTTCTAATAATTTCAGGTAGAGATTTCATAAGGTTTTTAGCTATGATCCACAAATATTACTTTTTTCACTAGCATATGTGTATCTGCATCAAGTACTGCTATCCTAAACTTGTTAAATTTGTGACTAATTCTTCATAAAATGTCTTATATAGTATCACACTGTACTGTGATACTTGTATTTGTATTTGAGCATCATATAATTTAGGTTATTTTTCAGCTTGGCTTTTGTTAAAGAACTGAAAATCTGTCTTCAATATTGCTTGGTTGCTGTATCCTTCACTGGTTTGTAAACATTCCTATTTTCTTTTACTTTTATTTGGTATGTTTTGTTTTTTGAAAGGTGTTGCAAGTTGCAACTATGTCTGGCTATTACAAATGTGTCATAATAGTAGTGATCATAATATCTATTTTGATGTTGCTGAATTCTCCTCTTCTGTATTTTGTTTCTTATTTGCAAATTGCTATCATGAGATAATGAAGTGACTTGTGCATTGCCTTTGTGACCTGTGACAGTCTGCTGGTAACTCTAGTGCTCTTTTCCTAACTGCTGCAGCTCAAAATCTGCTGTGTATCAAATTAGCAGAGGAGCTTGGGGTCATTGTTTCAAGCCCTTGGGTTACTTGGTTCAAGGCAGCTAGCTTACCTGCACTTGTGTGTCTCCTTGTTACTCCATTGATTTTATACAAGCTCTATCCCCCCGAAATTAAAGACACACCAGAGGCACCTGCCCTGGCTGCAAAGAAACTCGAAAGTATGGGTCCTGTCACAAAAAATGAATGGATTATGGTTTCTACAATGCTTCTTGCTGTCTCTTTGTGGATCTTTGGGTAAGTTTTATATACTCGTACTATGCATGTACATGAATTTTTTCTTGAATGATTTGTTAGTTTGTTGACATTTTGGGTCGTATAATCTGTCCCACCATCATATAAACTATCATTGGATTGAATTCAGAATCATCAATATTTTTTTGTGTTCTTACAGAGAGAGTCTTGGCATAGCAAGTGCTGTAGCTGCGATGATTGGGTTATCAATACTACTTGTATTAGGAGTTCTTGACTGGAATGACTGTTTGAATGAGAAATCAGCTTGGGATACCTTGGCTTGGTTTGCCATTCTTGTAGGCATGGCAAGCCAGTTGACAAACCTTGGTATCGTAACCTGGATGTCTGATTGTG
>JASCZI010241681.1:118001-132258 GCA_036250425.1 Stylosanthes scabra
AGAGAGAGTAGTGGCTTAAAAAATAATTGTAAAATTTAAAGGGAACACAAAGCATGAGATTAGGAGGGATTATTATAATTGAAAAAGTAGTTTAGATAACCGATGAACATTCATGCACCACTCTTTCTTAAAATGAAAGTCACAATCATATCATTATTAAGAAAGTAATGAGGATAGATTAAACTAATTAAGAACAAATTAAGCTCATTGTTTTGAGAGAAAATAATTAAAGCGGTATCATTAGAAGGTAGAAATACCGGTTTGGTTTTGTTTTTTGAATGAAAAGAAGGAAGCAATGGTTATTCACGTGCGAGAGAGAGAGAGAAATGGAAGAAATGCGTTAGTTAAAGAAAGAGAATAAAATTATTCCGGATGGACGTAAGTTGATGCAAATACAAATTAAATTTATTTTATAATATATATTTTATTTCTTATACTTTATAAAAATTAAATGAATTATATATATAAATATTTTTACATATTTTTAATAAAATTCACATATTTACTGTTTATTATTTACATATATACCTAATAAGCAAGCTTTATGTGTAGTGAAGGTTTGATTCAATAAGTCAAGCAGTTGGTTTATTATTCACAGTAATCAAATTAGTAATTCTATATTTGTGTATATAAATAGACAAATATTATATAATTAGTTTTCAATATATATTTTATATTTTAATATATATTAATTTCTAGTGTATATATTAAATACCAGATTCATTGAATACCAACAATAATAATCAAAACTAACATCCATATGCTGTTAGTTACTTTGGTTGTTATGTAATGCAACCAGCATTAAACGAGTTTGTTGTCTATTATTGAATTCAACAAGATGAATCTCATAAATAATAACAATAATAATAATAAGGTGATACTCAAATGCAATTGATTTCATGTGAAATTGCTTATTAATCACTTTTAAATAAATTAATATATTTGGCTAAAATATAATTTGACAATTTTAAATGATAATTTCACATGAATCTAATTGCACATGAGTTACTATTTAATAATAAAAGATATATTATTACATAGTTACGTACGCGCATGCATGTATATATGACATATATATCTATTCATTAACTAATCACATATTGTCAGTATTAATATATATTTAATCAATAAACAGTAGTAGGAAAATATGTGTTATCATTAACAGTATTGTTTAAGTAGTGATATATACGATGATGTGAATTTTGTGGATGTGATGAACTCATAAAAGAAGAGGCAAGAAAGTCCAAATTAGGCAGACCCGTAATTTGTCCTTGCTTCAATTAAAGACTTTTGTTTCGATCTGATTATGATTAGTAAATTATAAACAACTTTTGCTACGATGGAACTCACGGAACATCACTGTATGTGTGGATAATTTTTCAACCATGCAAACCAAAGAATATTACGGCGATTAAGACATGTTTCGTTTTTTAGTATGTCAACCACGGACACTTCGTTGAATTGGCGTATTCACGTGTCTGACACGTTTTGGACACGACACTCATCGACATTCGTTCAACACGCGTGTTTTCTGTATCTCATTCGTGTCCTTAAAAATAAAAAAAATACATCTTCAGATACACTTGACACTCCAAAATATCATCACATGTCCGCGTGTCCAGCTTTATTATTGACTTTCATCCTTAAGATGATTTAAAAGTAGTAAATATTACTATTTCTTAAATTAAAAGTTATCTTAAATATTTTATATAATTAAAAAAGACATTAAAAATACTTAAAAGTAATATTTTAAATTTTAAAATAAATAAAATATCAAAATATTATTATAATTTTGTTAAAAATATATTATATTTTATATATATGCCGTGTCCCCGTGTCATATGAAAAATTGAGATTGGTGTGTCGCCGTATCGCGTGTCGTATCGTGTCCCGTGTCCGTGTCCGTGTCCGTATGTGTGCTTTATAGATTATAACCTATCTCCATTGCCTAATAATCTTGGATGATCGATTACGACTTTTATTTATTTAATTAACATGAGTTTATTAGTAGTGTAGTAAATATTATTTTCCATTTCCAAATAATGTAGGTTAATGAAACGAACCTAGCTTGCTAGAGAGCAGAGAATATAGATTCATCAAAAATATATATTCACGGGGACATAATATATAGCTACCTACTAATTAATATAAAACTTAAATGAATATTCACTCATGTTTGGTGGCCGTCATCAACCAACGCCTTATCCTTTAAGTACAGTCAAATTAAATAACAATGTATCTGATATGATGGCCAATATTATTTTCCATGATCATATAATATATAAAATAATTAAAAAATTATGAGAAACAGAGAAAAGAACATTTTGTGAAAATAAAAAGCATTGATTTCATATACAAAACGTGCGGATCGGAGAAGCTTTGTAATAATAAAGAGTGTAGAAATGAAAGTGGCACTTCTTATATACAGCTAGCTTAGAATTTTGGTGCATTTAGAGGTAGATTTTTTCTTCCCTTTCGTAGGGTATGGAGCTATGGATTCAGTTGACGTTTGACCCTTGTTGTATGTATGTTATAATCTTCACATATTTTAAAATGCAACTTGGGGGACCAATAAGCAATGGCATCTCTTTTAAGGAAAAGGAGTGGGCAATCAATTGAAATTAGATCTTGTTTTTTCAACGTTGCACAAAGTTCTTTGGATCGTAGCAATACAAGAACAAGTAATAATAAGCCAAACCTCATTTTATTTTCTTTTACCTTATTCATAAGTAACACCTTGATTTGTATATATATATCTCTGGATACGGGACATGGTGAAACACACAGCACATTAGTACATCAATTTTAATTTTTTATATAACATAGGAGATCGTATATATATAAAATATAATAAATTTTTAATAACATTATAATAATATTTTAATATTTTCTTTATATTAAAATTTATATTCTTATTTTTAAATATTTTTAATGTCTATTTTAATTATATAAAATATTTATGATAATTTTTATTTTTAAAAAATAGTAATATAACTGTTTTTAAATTTATTTAAAGGATATAAGGTAAAAATAAAGTTGTATATATGAAGACATAAAGATATTTTGAAATTAAGTGTGTCCGAAAAGATATTTTTTTATTTTTTAAAAATATATATAAACACTTAAAATACACATGTCGGTGAGTGTCGTATCCAGAATATATCGTAAACACAAATTAATTCAGCGAAATGTACGTAATTCATATATATATATATATATGTTAGAAAATAAAAGTGGGTATATAAATGTTATGAGTTCTGAACTAATAATATTCTAGCAGTACAATTACATTAATTATTTCGGCTGAAGATTCTGGAATAATTAACTTTGCGTTGTATCCATTATATTACGTATTATTAGTTAAACCTTTCTCATTTTTAATAATCAGTAAGATAGACTATAGCTGTCTAGTGTCTACCCAAGTTGGTCCGAATATTCACTTATCATTTATGTTAATCTCAGCATGTAACAACTGAATTCAGTTTTTCAATATGAACCATAATTATGCTTACCCGTGATCTATAATTAATTTGTGAAAATATTAATTAAACATTGCACTGATGAACAGTTCAGTTAGTTAATCAATTCCTCAAGTATCATCTCACAAAAATTTTTTCTCAAATATCTCAATTAATTATTATTGTTATTAAAAAAAAAGCCATTTATAAGTTTTTTTATCTACTTAAATTTTTAGGAAGAGTAATTACGTGAGAGAGAATTTTTTTTTTTATTTTATGGAATTTGGCTTTAATTTTAGCTACCATAAATGATTAGAGCGAAGGCACCAACTAAGATATTAACATATATATTATAAGGCAACATTATCTGAATATGCATTATATTATTTCATATAATCATATATCAATAAGTCAATTATTAGTAGAAGATGTGTCATTTGGATGTACATTATACAACATAACTAATTAATGAAAGCCATTTTTTTACAAAGTTGTTATGAAACTAACCTTAACTAATCCAAACAAACTGAAGAATATATTATCATGCTTTGTTACAAAACCCGAAAGAAAAAAAAAAGCATCTAAAACTCAATATAATGACTATTCTTTTAAAACTATATTCTTCTTCTTTCTTTTTTGTTTTTTTAAATACTAATTCTCTGGTTGTTCTGTACTTTTTTCTTCAACAGAGAAATAAAAAAATTGTTGAGAATCCTAGAAACTATTTAAATCAAGCACAGGCAGTCACTAAGAGCTAATAACGGATCAACAGTTAAAAAATTGAGAAGGTCAATTTTAAATTTTAATTAATCCGAATATTGGTTGGAGAGATACCTTGTGTAGGGCATACACAGTACAATAATAGTAATATATTCCAATTTTTTTGGTCTATTCAGACTTGATCATCAGTGATGAGTGTGACATTTAAATAATTGTAGAGTCAATCAAAATCAAATCATAGTTAGTAGATGTAGGAATCAGTCATCTTGATGTATGTGTGAATATATATGCTGTGAAAGGCACATATGAACAAATCTAATTAAGGAAATATGAAGATGCATGGCATTGGCATGCTATTGCTGCCTAACAACCTTGCTCATTAATAACCACCTCACCGTTAAACAAATTAAATATTAATTAACCAAATATTTTGGTACCTTAATTAGCTTATTCAATTCTCAGAAATATACATATATATACCCTATACATACATTAATAATGAAGGATAATAACATTGCCAAACTATATTATTGAAATGAGTATAGGGCATAGCAATTCAGCCACGGAACTTTTTAAATTATTTTGAGTGCATGCATGCATTTTGAACGCCATCATCATAATCCCTACCATGCCTAAATCTTTGACTATTTCTTTTTTTGAAAATAGTAGTAATATTGGGATGGCAACTCATGATTATGATATTCAAGCAACTCCTATATCCCCACCAAAATTTAATTGGAACGTCTTTTGAAGCTCATGTATAACAATATATAGGAATTCTTTGGATTAATTCAACGATCTTAATCGTTAATTTTAATTATAAAATAATTTTAAAATATATACATATTCAAAATAAAAAAAATTGTGAAATGCTTCAAATGCTCCCCAATATATATGTCTTGGCTTAATTCAAAACTAATAATAAGTGTTTTAGTTATTTTATTTAGATAGTTGTTTAAATATATGTAACACTGTAATGATTGTCCCTTCTTTAATTTCTATATACTTTTATTGTCGCTTGCTTGATTTTGTTATATTTTGGAGTGACGTTGGGTAAACAAATATATAGTAAAAACTAAAAAATACAGAAGCTTATTGATACAATTCAACAAAGATAGAAAGTTGAATAGGAAAAAATGGCAATTAGGGGCACCCACTTTTTTTTTAATTTTTTTTTATTTTGTCCATTGTGACTTTATTGATAGTTTGAAATGTTCACACTTTGGTTTTGACAAAAAAAAAAAAAAAGATAACATAAATAGAGATAAGCTCAATTTGGATGGGTTTGTCACTTCGATTTAATTTGAAGTTTTTTTTTTTTTTGAGAAATATTTAATTTGAAGTTTTAATGTCCGACATTGATATAATTATATATTTAAAAAATGACATATGAGGATATACTTCGTGACCAATTAATGTCAAACTTGTCCTAGCCACACCTAGTATAGTAGTAACCCAAATTTTAATATAACTAATGAGTAATGACCCGTCAACAGCAATAAGCTGTAATTGACAGGGGCCAATCTTAATTAGTTAAGCCAATATTATTATTTGTGCTGTGAAAGAGTTTATAGAACAACTGTGTTTCTTGAACATTTTTTCGAATTTGAATTTTTTTTTTAATGATAATAAAGCAAGTTTGTTTAGGAAGGTCGTCCACTTAATCTTTAGAATATTTAAAAGATGAATCATTGAATTTTCGTAATGATACTTAGATGCGAAAAGAAAAATCATACAATTTTCTTTTAACAAAAAAAAACTTGCTTCCTTGTTCCTTCCTATTAGAGCTTCTAATGGATTGTTTATTTTTCTTTTGTTTTTCAAGGTATCCTAAACATGTTAAAAATAATTTTTCGCAATCTAAAGTCTATTTAGGATTTGTCATTGACTACCGAGTTGCTCAATTTAATAGATTGTTTGTTATTGTTAAAGAGAAAGTATATATAATTAATATTTTTTTAACCAATAAAGCAGACAATAAAATTTAGAACATCTGTAACTATTATTTATAGAACATCCATAATATAAGCACGCAGAACATTCAAAACCTAAAACAATTAATAATCAGTCAAAAGAAATAGAACATCCAAAACTTAATTAAAGAACATTCGAAACCTAAAAAATAGAACATCCAAATTAAATTATTGGGCTGATATTGACGGAATTTTTGTTGATTACCTAGCATCATTGGTTATTAAAAGGTTGAACACCGATTTTGACGCATGCCCTTTTTTTGGTCTTACCACCACCGGCCTCTCTTGATGGCTACTACTACTACAAGATATTTTGTCACCTCAAAACCAGACATTAGCATAATTAATTACATTATTTAATTTCTTTAAGACTAATCATATATATTTCAAAAGTATTATTACAATTCTAATTGATTTCTGAACCAGGTAAAATGTAAAATGTATTTTAATTTTTAACATATAAAGATCGATCATGATTCATAAATAAAAACAAAAACAATATTGGTTTTTCCACAAAGCATGCAGCTTTCAGGCCTTACAAATTTGAGGATAATTTCAAACTGGAATCAATTATTTAGGACCCATTTGACTTCCAATGGCTTCTTCTTGCCATGCATTTTCAATATTTTTAAAAATCATTTCTTCAGGAAATGTCATAGATCTTTCCCTTTTCCTATGACTTTTTTGTGAAGAAAAATTAACAGCATGTAAAAGATATTATATGAATGATTAAGTTTGGGGTGTTAATAATTAAATTAGTTAAAGACATCAAATCAAATAATAATAATGTTTCTGAAATTGTTGATTACGATGGATAGATGATGGACTACCTGACCCAGCTATAATTAGAGCAACCCTTTATAATACTAATATAGGTGCTATGTATTCGTATAATATACACCCTTATCTTTGAGAATCAATAATATTCAGTTTAGGTTAGCTTAGTTGCTCCAATTTCAATATCATTATAGATGTAGTGTGATACAGCTACCTATAGCCCCTTCTCCATCTTTCTTTGCAACTTCCTAAAGTTTTTTTTTTTCAGATTTAATTAATATGCGTTTTTTAAAGAATATATGTTAAAATCATTATTAATAAAAAAGTTAATTTTTTAATAAATGTATATAAAAGTATTGAAACTTCAAATTTTATATTATTGTCATTAATTTTTTTAATTAATAGTCTTGATATATACCTTTAAAATTAAAACAAATGTTAGTTAAGCTTTTCATTTTGTTTTTGGTTAGAAGTCAGAACACACACAATTTTTTTTTTTGGTCTGGGGGAACACACACACACACTTGGATGGTTCCAAATTAGAGTTGATTTTGGATTGCTGCTAATTTGATGTGAGCCCATGAGTTAGATAGTTTTTGATTTTGGTCGAGAGTGAGATAGTTTTAAGAGTCTGATTGAATCTGGGCTAGATATGATTAAAGAAATGAAATATAAGCCCACCCTAAATTAAAGAGGACCTCGGCCCATAAGTACTATCACCCTTAAGGAGCTGCATTCTCAAGGACCTGGGATCGATTCCCAGGCAGGGGCTTCAACGAAAAAAATAATAAGAGTGTGTGCGCGCGTGCATGCGTGTGCTAATACCTAGGATTGGGGGCTGTTCAATCCATAAATGTGGTCAGGTGTCACACATATGTCCAAAAAATAAAAAATAAAATAAAATATTGTCGAATCTGCATTGTGTATGCAGCAATTTATTGATCAGCGATAGACTCTTGTGAAAAAAAATCCTTTCAAGTTTTTTTCTCTTAAATTTTTGTCAAATGTGATCTCTTACCGTTCAATACTTTTTCTCACATGTTTTTTCTTGGTCCCACTTAAAAAATAAATAACAAGAAATTACACTTTATGAAATAATTGACAAAAAATTTGAGAAGTGTTTTATCGTCTTCTGTATAGCTTGAATGGTAAGAAGCATGATCTTTTAACTCGAGAATTCAGGTTTGAGATTTACATTATGCCACTAATTTAAGTGATTAATCCAGTAGTCGATCATCCATCATAATCATCAATTTGAAGCTAAAATTTTTAAATGAAGTTAAAATTTATGGTAAATTAATCATCAACTTTTCAAATTGGGACAGTAGATAGGATACAAAAGAAAAAAAAAAGGAGGAGTGTTCAAGTTGAAGTTTCACAAGTAAGTAGATTGACTAGTTTGAAACAATAAATCCGTGCAGTACTTTGCCATGATTGAGCACAAACTCAAGTATCTTACAACTTCTTGTATTCCAATAACCTGAATGGTAACAGCAACGTCATATCTGTACACGTGTAAATCTAGATACTATGATCATCATCACCACATGAATTATCAAACTTAGTGATACGAAATTATGATTTATGAGGACGTGATCCCTTACGTAAATGAAGGAATATTAAACATTTAAGTGTCTATATAAATAAAGTAAGAAAACGATGATTGATGAGATGAGACACATCATCGTTATCATCATTAATGGGTTGGAGAGGGTTACTTGGTTTTGAATATGGCATAGTTCAGGCCCCATTAGGCCCTGACATTTCTGGCCCCGAACTCGTTGCTGCTGTTGCCAATGCCGGTGCTCTTGCTCTTCTCCGGGCCCCTGACTGGGTACCTTACTCTCACACTCTCACTCTTCTTACTCACTCCTCATTCAATTCATAATATTCATGTTCTTGTTCTTCAATTTCAGGAATGTCCTGATTTTGTGAGGGGTCTCATAAACAAGACTAGGTCCTTAACCGATAAACCCTTTGGGGTTGGTCTTGTTCTTGCTTTTCCTCATCATGAGAATCTCAAGGTCATTCTGGATGAGAAAGTTGCAGTCTTGCAGGTCTATTGGGGAGATTGTACCCCTGACCTAGTTGCCATGGCTCATTCAGCTGGTGTCAAGATTGTTCCTCAAGTTGGGGATGTTAGAGCTGCAAAACAGGCAATTGATGCTGGTGTTGATGGAATCATTCTTCAAGGACGTGAAGCTGGTGGTCATGTCATTGGTCAGGTATCCATAATCCATCAATCATGCTCCCTTAACTTCTCTATTGTCCTTATTCATATATTATCATTCCATGCTCACATCATTTCCTTTATTTCCCCTCAAATTTGTGTAGGAAGGTTTGATTTCCTTAGTGCCTAGGGTGGTTGATCTCGTTGGTGATCGGAACATACCTGTTATTGCGGCCGGAGGAATCGTTGATGCAAGAGGCTATGTTGCTGCTCTTGCTCTTGGTGCTCAAGGTGTATGCCTAGGGACAAGGTATCATCAACATGTTTTAGACTTGATTCTCATGTTGGTCCTTAAGTTACACTTGCATCTCAATTTGTTTACCAAAGTTTCAATTTGCCCAATTTGTCATTCATGACCGTGCGTTTGGAAGAGAGACTTAGACTAGAAGACTAAAACTTAGAGACTGAGACTAAATTAAGTTTATTGTTGTGTTTGGTTTAAAATACTCTGAGATAAATACGGAGAGATAGAGATTGAATTAAGTTGATGGAGTCAGAACAAAGGTTAGTATTGGAAAATTTGAACAAGGGTATTTGAGTAAAACGCACCTAAGGGACCAATAAGAGTATTAACTCCATGTTTTAATCTTGCATTAAATCACATTTAGTCAAATTGTTTACATCTTACCATAATTTACCAAATTTTGCAGGTTTGTGGCAACTGAGGAAAGCTATGCTCATCCAACATACAAGAGGAAGTTAATTGAAACGGATGAAACTGAGTACACAGATATATTTGGGAGGGCAAGGTGGCCCAACGCGCCGCAGCGTGTTCTCAAGACACCCTTCTACAAGGATTGGAGATCACTTCCATCCCATGAGAATGAAACCAACCAGCCACTCATTGGCCACTCAACAATCAATGGCATGGTAAGGTTTCATACCTTCATGATGCTTATCTTTAATCTTTGTATTTTCCATTGCACACCACTTGAAAGTTGAAACCTTTGTGTTTTCTATCCAACAGGATAGAGAGGTTCGGCGTTTTGCAGGTACTGTCCCGAACATGACAACCACTGGAGATATTGAGAGCATGGCCATGTATGCCGGCCAAGGCGTCGGTCTCATCAAGGAAATTCTGCCTGCTGGTGAAGTTGTGAAGAGGCTAGTTGAAGAGGCTCAGATTCTGATTAAGCAGCACTTCAGTTAGCTTGCTCAGTGAAGGGTTGGCTTCAACATTTGGTACCCTACCATAATACCTTATTACCTTTATCAAATTTGTTCTCAGTTTAGCCAATCTTGTAAACAAGGAATGAAATTTGTGTATAGACAAATAAGTATAGTTTGGAGATATGAATAGAGAGGAAGGTACAGGGGTTATTACTTTCTGTTTCATCATATGGTCATGTATTTTAAATTTGGTTTTCATTATGCTTCAACTTAATGACATTTAACATTTGGTATTACTTTCTGTTTCTATCATTGAAATCTTAAGGCCTTATGTATGATTTAAGAGGAAATATAAGATGAAGAATGAAGTTTTCCAATTGCTCAAGTGAGAATAAAGTTACCTGCAACTGTTGTTTAAACTTAAAGCCAATAACAATTGATGAAGAAGTGCAGATGAAAAGCATTGCAAAATGCTAGTAATCCAAAACATTATGTTTATTTATAAGAGAAAATAGGAGTAATACTATAAATAAAAAAATTCAACTACTAACCATAAGTGTACATAGCTGAATGGAAGATATGAACCTTCAAGCAACCGAACTATTCTACTGTGCATGCATGTGTAGGTCATAGTCATACACTAAAGCTTCAAACATAGCCACATTACAAGTGTATATATATAAAGAAACCTTAGTTACCCTTAATTTATTGAATAACTATTTGAGTAATTTAGATTGTTATAAAGAAAAAAAATGAAAGTTCAATGGGTGAGTTCCATTTGCACTGGCAAGTTCTTCATGTTTGTGTTGCTACTTACTCTTCTGTTCATTGATAATGGAAGCTGCAGTGGTGACATTGTCAAAACCTTACCTGGTTTTCAAGGTCCCTTGCCTTTTAAGCTTGAAACCGGGTAAGTTAGTTAACATAAATTTTGTTTTGCCTGATTACAATGCAAGTAACATAGATGGTAGCATTGTGTGCTAGTAAATGTGAAAGATGCTAATGTATTTTGTTTTCTGGTAATTGAAGATATATAGGAGTGGAGTACACAGAACTGTTCTACTATTTTTTTGAATCAACAGGAAAACCCCAAATTGACCCTCTTATCCTTTACTTAATTGGAGGCCCTGGTTGTTCTGCTTTGAATGGAGTATTCTATCAAAGTGGTATATATGTAAATGTTTGTCCTTTCACATTAAGCTCTTCCCCAAATCTACTTACAACTCAATTTTCTATTCCTTTGTATTGTAATTAGGTCCATTGGCTTTCAATGAGACAGACTATTCTGGAGGTTTACCACAGTTAATTCTAAGGGGACACACTTGGACAAAGGTTAAAAAAATAAAAATTATCAGCATTTTAAATTTAATTAATTAATTGATTAATGGTTTGTAATTAAGTAGAGTTTGATGATTAATTTGTCAGTCAGCTAGTATCATATACCCTGATGTTCCTGTTGGTACTGGATACTCTTATGCTACCACACAACAAAGTTACTTGTTGTCTGACACTATAACAGTTAGGCACATCATGAAATTCTTGAGAAAGGTATAACAAATACTTTATAGTTCTACATAATCTTGATAAAAAAAGATGTCTTATATATAATCATGTATGTATTTGCATGCAGTGGTTGATTGAACACCCTAAATTCATCACCAATAGATTCTACATTGCCACAGATTCATACAGTGGAGTGTTTGCTCCAATTCTTGCACAACAAATATTAGATGGTAAGTTTTCACTAGTATAGTATAATAAGTTTACTGATAAAATGTGAATCAATCAATGACTATAGTAAGTATTAAATGCAGATAATGCAGCTGGAATTCTGCCAAATATAGAGTTAATAGTAAGTGATAGTGTGATACATTGCTTTCTACATTCACTATATATAATATATGTGTCTTATTTGAGGATTTTAGAGATAACATTATTACTTTTATTCAGGGATACATAAGTGGTTCCCCACACTGTGATGTAGCAAAACAGGTAAATGCAAAAGTACCTCTAGCTCACAATTTGGCACTCATATCAGACAAACTTTATGAGGTATTATTCTCTGTAACTAGTTCATATTTCATATACATGAATAAAAATAAATTCTAGACTAAACTGTAACAAAAGGAATATCACATTCACTTTCACAGACAGCCAAAGAAAACTGCAATGGTTGGTACTATGATGTAGATATCTCAGATGCAAAATGTATGGAATCACTTGAACCAATTCATGAGGTATATGCTGAAAATTTGAGGTGACATTTGATTTGGATATCAACACTTTATAAAGTAAATAATATATCTATGTATTTGGATATCCAAAATTGCAGTGCCTTACTGATATATATGAATCGAATGTCATAGAACCTGACTGTGCAGTAATATCACCAAAACCAGGTGATAATGAACTTGCCCGAAGAGCTCTCATGGAAGCCCAACAAGGCCAACGTTTTCTTCCAAAATCACTAAGACAAAAATCCTCTGACCAATGGCACTGCAAGGTTCTACTCTAATTATCCCCAGATACATTATTTTTAAATTACGTTGGTCTAACTTAACTCTAAAAGCTAGTTTTATAAGAAAAGATTATCGGGACTTATAAAGTGTATTAACACCTTAACTTAAAATTATGCAGATTTTTGCTTATTTGCTGTCTTACATATGGGCAAATGATAAGAGCGTTCAGGATGCTCTCCATGTTCGTGAGGTATGTATATATATATCGGTAATGTTACATGTACCACTGTACACCTCCACTATATCTCTACACAGAAATCAAAATAGAAGAAAAAGATAAAGGGTGTATGAAGATATAATTCTCTCTATCTCTATATATAGTGATACTGATATTCTAGAACTTAATTAGCTTCAAGTGCTAATTAATTATTAATTAATAGAAGATAAAATATATGCAGGGAACGTTTGATAGATGGACAAGATGCAACCTATCCTTGATTGAGGAATACATTGGGGATGTTGAAAATGCAGTTCCTTACCACAAGAATCTTACTACCACCGGCTTACAAATATTACTTTATACGTATGTAACTAAATTAAATTAAATTAAACTATGATTGGTTAAATTAATTAATTTTTGGTATGATCATGAATTGTGTGCAATGTGCAGTGGCGATCATGACCTGGTGGTGCCTCATATAGCAACTGAAGATTGGGTGAGTTCCCTGAATATTACAGTTGATGATTCTTGGGCACCTTGGTTTGTTGAGGCTCAAGTTGCAGGGTACAAGGTCATATATTCTAATACAGGATATCGTTTAACCTATGCAACCCTTAAGGTATGTCACTACTCCTACCTAATTAATTAATGCAAATTAAATGTAGTATATATGAATGGATTAAAGTTGACATAAATATATATTGATGATTTGAAACAGGGAGCAGGTCACTCACCTACAGAATACCAAAATGAACGATGTTTCCAGATGTTTGAAAGGTGGATTCATTTCTATCCCCTCTAATCTTGCTTCTATTCCTACCAAATAAAAACGCTGCCAGTTGGAGTTTAGTGAGAATCTGGAGGAGTTAAAGAAGTCGTATTATTATTATTATTATATCCAATCTATGTAAGGAGGATTGTATGTGTTGACCCAATCCAACTCTAGCTGAATGTGAGATATATATCAATCTTGAAAACTGCTGTGCCTAATCTTCAAAGTTCAAACTTGAAAGATATATATGTAATGTAAGAGGATTTGCAGGGTAATTTGGTCTTTCTCTATGTTAGACTATATTATATCAATTAGTATCAATTAGTATCATGGGTTTGTTATTATCATATTACTCATAATAATTCTCAAACATTAGTGGACTGTATGTTTTTCTCTAACCGGGCTTGAACCAAAGTGATGATGGCTTGCTTGAATAATTATGTAGCTATAAGGTTGCATATTCTAATACAGGATATCATTTAACACTTAACCTATGCAACTAGACAACAAAAAAAAAAAAAAAAAAGCCTTAACCTAA
>JASCZI010241681.1:132326-162406 GCA_036250425.1 Stylosanthes scabra
AACTAACTTTGACATACTAATTAATTTTATAATTTATATGGGGATCTGGACACTCTCCTACAGAATACTTTCCAGATAAATGCTTTGAAATGTTTGAAAGATGGATCAATTTCTATCCCTTGTAACCAGCAATGCAACCCTCCTTTTGAATTAGTTACTACTCCTTTTGTATTAACTGACGCAAAAGAATTTGATGATACTTATAATATTGCACAAATATGCAAATTACAAATATTAAGACAAGTGTGATTTTTGTGTTGAATTGGAAAATAAAAAATATTTTTCAAATATTATTATATTTCGGTGTTAAATCTAACTTGTACTCTCGAATTGAGTTTATAACGGTGGGTTTGATAAAGCTTTTTGATCAAGTGCTCCTGCTTTTTTAGAGCAGGAGCCATCATTTTGCGTTTGATAACTCGAAAAGCTAAGGAGCTTTTGCTCCCGGCTTTTGAGAGCCAAGATGCTTTTGAGAGCACTTGTCGAGTAACTTTTCAGAGGTGGCTCTGACTTTTCAAAAAGCAAAATGACACATTAACCTTAAATTTTAATAAAAAGCCATTTTTACTAAACACTATATGTAGCTCCTGTTTATTGAGAGCTAATTTTGAGATGTTTTACCAAACAACTATGGCCGATAGCTCTCCAAGAGCTGCTTTTTAAGAGCCCATAGAGCTCGGCCTGCTTTTTGAGAGCCACAATATTACTAAACCGACCCTAAGTAATATATATTATTTTTTATTAATACAAAATTATCATAAATATTTCATCTAATTAAAAAATGAACACAAAAAAATACAATTAAAAAATATTAAGAATATTCTATACTTTAATATCAATAATAAATCATTAAAATATTACTACAATTTAGGTGAGATAGGTAGAATCTGTTAAAATAATTTCCAATTTCTAACATGTCCGTAAAATGTGGGTTGGGTGAAAATTTAAGACAAAAATTAAATAAGACAGGTAGTCAAACTTCCAACTTGGAAGTCAAATCTTCACTCTCGCTCAGCTAAAACAAAAACGCATCTCATCGCCGCCGTGCCGCAAAAATGGCCACCACCGCTGCCACGACGCAGCAGCGGCAGCAACTTCTCAACCTAGAATCCCTGCCTCGGATAGACACCACAACTCTCTCACACTCGGAGCTCCATGCCCTCTCTCTCTCCGCCTTCGATCTCCACTCCACTTATCGCCACCTCGTCACTCCCAAAATCGATCCCTCTCTCTTCAACGAGAGCGCCGGATCTCGCCGCCAGACATACTCCCGTCCTCACCGCTCCGAGTCTTCTCCCACCGGCCGCCGCCGCCGTGTCGCCGGCCTCCTCCCCGCCGCGAAGCTCTCTTCTCTCCCCACCGATGACCTTGGAAATGCCGAGAACCGTGTGATAATCGATTATCTGAAACAGTTCATCAGGGAAGATCCTAAGTTCGAGCAAGTCGAGTTCGCTCCGCCTTCTTCCGCTTCCGCGCTGGCTGCCTATCACGGAGGTGGTGCTGGAGAGGGGAGAGCGGAGCTAGCAATGGTGAAATTCGGGGAGAGGAAGAGGAAGAGAGGGAGGAAGCCAAAGGTGAAGGTGAACTTGGGGGAATCCTACAGTGGAATGGAGATTGTGAACAAGAACGGAGTGGTGATCGATCTGATGGAGCTAGCGAAGGCGGAGGATCCTTTTGCGGAGGAGCTGAGGAGGCGGACGGAGGGTCTGCAGGGCGAGGAGGAGCTGTTAGGGTTTCTGAGGGATTTAGAGGGACAATGGGGAAGCAGGAGGAGGAAGAGGAGGATTGTAGACGCTGCCAATTTCGGTGACGCTTTGCCGCTTGGTTGGAAGCTTATTCTCGGGTTGAAGAGAAAGGATGGTCGCTCCTGGATCTATTGCCGCAGATACATAAGGTTCAATACCATGAAATTAGTCCCTTTCATACATGTTAGTTTTCATTTGCAATTTGAATTTTCTGTTCTTAACAAAATGTGCAATGAAATTGAAAATGAGTTATGTCTATTTCCAGTACTGTTAAATTTCTAGGGCTTATGTTTATTCTGTGATGTTCTCCAGCCCTAGTGGACAGCAATTTGTGTCTTGTAGAGAAGTTGCTTCATATTTGCAGTCTCTTATTGGCCATAGTGATGCACCATTGCAAATCAGTCATAGGAGTGAGAATATGCCACAGGAACAAAGAGCAACCACTGAACAGGTAAGTAACCGATGCTGCAGCTGTTGATCTGTTATGATTTTATGATGTGTGATTTATGCAGTGTGCTGCAGTCTGCAGGTGTTTCCCATGAGGATCGACATGATTGGCAGATTGTTGTAGCTAACTCAGATGTACCTAGTTTTTCTGTTTCTAATGAACGTGGGATGGAATTGGCCTTGTTGGGTTTGGAAAATCTTGCAGATGTGGAAATACATGACCTATTTGAATGTCACAAATGCGACGTCACCTTTGACGACAAGGATTCATACTTGCAGCACTTATTGTCATTTCACCAGAGAACTACTAGGCGATATCGGATTGGACCTTCTGTTGGAGATGGAGTTATAATTAAAGATGGAAAGTTTGAGTGCCAGTTCTGTCATAAGGTGTTCACAGAAAGGCGTCGCTACAGTAGTCATGTGGGGATCCATGTTAGGAATAACGGGAGGCAGGCTGTAGATTTGTCAGGTCTGGAAAATGTTGAACGGACAGACAAGTCTCCTGTGAGGGAGGACGTGCCTTCAAGACGCTCCAGGATGGATGCCCTTATTGAAATTGCTCAAAGCTCTATCATGGAGGATTGTGACATGGAGCCTGCATTGGAAGTTGCTGCTGGCAGCTTGGATCAAGATATGAACTTTGTGTCTGAACAGCAAATGGAAGATAGCTTAAATGGCACAAATGAAGTTCAAGATTTAAATCAGCAGGATAGTCCACAGTTACACATGGATGTGGAAGAAGAGGAAACTGATGATGATAGCCAAGTTATTGATGCAAAGATGGTTACTTGTCTCGATCACACGGGTTTGTTACATATAAATGAACAAAATGGTACTCCATCTGTTGAGGGGTTTGATAATTCTGGGATTGATGTGGGAGGAGCTTCTCAAAGCCCTTTGCTTCATTTATCATGCAAGGACAAAATATCAGAGTCTGGGGAGAATGAAAATTTTTGTTGCTCCAATACCAAAGAAAAGTCTAAGTTTAATGAAGACAATAGTAATAAGAATGAATTGGGTATTGGTTTAGATGGTTGCAAAGATGTACCTGTTAGGACCGATGTTCAAGAGATGCTAATGCCGGATTCTGACAAAAATGTGATCGACTCTAGGGTTTCTAAATCTCCTGTATCCCAAATGCAATCGTTGGATTGCTCTCCTGCTTTCAGCTCTGATAAGGTATAAGGCGTAACCTGTGGGATGCCTTTTTTGTAGGGGATCTTATATGTTGAAAAACTAAAGGGTACCCTATTAAATCAAGGTCCCTAGAAAGTGATTGATTTGGGGTCTTTCATATGTGCACAAACATGCATGCATGGCATGTGGGATATCATGGTTAGCTCCAGCTTTTTTACTAAACGTATTGAGGTTTATTTTGTATTGAACCATTGTATTTAGTATAGAGCTTTGAGTATAGTTTTTCTGGATTCATAACCATCGATTTTTTTTCCCTGTTCGGCCAAACATAGTGCATAGTACATAGTTCTAAACATGCTAAAGGGAAAAGGTTTATGAAGATTTAGAATTCCCCATTATTAACATCAAAGATCCTATACAGCAATTAGCTACCATGTGCACTCCTGCTATGACATGTCTCAACCTAGTCAGTAGGGCTGATGTTAACCCTGAAAATTATTGTTTTTTATTGCTTCTTGACAGGTAGGAAAACAATCTTGTACTGAAGATCATGAACATAATAATGTGAAGAGGTTCCAGGAAATGGATGAAGTAAGTACTAAGCATGACGTTACAAGTGTTCAAGATTCCCTTTCACTGCCTGATGTGCAAACTGATATGGTAAACAAAACGGTGATGGAAGGAACATATCCCACTCGAGTTCAGGTTGAATCACAAGAAGTTATGCAGCTTACAACTGCGTGTGTTTGGTGTGGAATAGAGTTCAACCATGACGCTGTTAATTCTGAAATACAACCTGATTCTGTTGGATTCATGTGTCCAGCTTGTAAGGCGAAAATCTCTGGTCAAATTAATGTGTTGGACAGTTAATCACCATATCCCAACCATATTTAGACTGGTAATTACTGATGCAAAGTGGCTGTAATAGCTGCAGTTGAAGGGAAGTGTATCTGATTTCGTGTTTACTTCAAACTTGTAGCCTCTTGCTTTGGCAGCTGAATGATCCATGAGAGATCAGTAACAGATGACCCAGAAGAGATTTTCCAGCATTTGGTGCCGATGCTATCGCTAATTGTGGCCATGATCAGTTTATCCTTGTTTGTAATCACACATGGTCCTGTATATATATCTATCTCTATATATATATACTCAGGGGAACTGATGATTACTCTGTTGTAATATTTTGTGCTTAAGTCTATGTTAATTGAGTTAGGCCTTTGAACTTCCTAACATAATTAATTGAGTTACTATTTGTGTAATCTAATCTAGTAAAGGAAAGAAAGTCCTCATAAATAAACGCATTATTCTTTGTTTTGTACTGTTTAAGGGATACAGCATTTTACATATCAAATTAATATCTGGTTGTCATATGGTTTGAAGTATGAACAAACAATTATGAACGATATTTGAAACTAAACTGGTAGTCTGAAAACTCATGCATGCATAGTAAGTGTGCATCAGCATGGATTGTCATGCTCAAACAAGTAAGCTCCTTTTTCCTGTGTTGCAAAATCCATTGAACCTTTCCAATGGAATTTTCATTTTGGGCCATCCATTGTCAGAGAGATACCCTAGGTGTTTACTAATCATTGTGCAAAGGGAAGTCCACACAAGCAAATAGACTTGATTCTCTCTTCAAATTATATCCATAGATCTCATTTTATGCACTTATTCATATCTCATGTGTTGATATATTCGCAATCCACTGGAGGAAAAAAGATGGCAAGTAGAATCTGATTCTAGATAATTCTCATTTCTACCGAAAGGAATATAATACAACACAATATATACAGCAAACAAACTGAGTTTAATTTAATTTAATAATGTTTTCTTTCTCAAGTTCCTAATAATATTGTGCAAAAGTTCAGAATTATCATGATGATGGCATGTAGAAGAGCAAGATGCATGCAGTGTGGAAGGCCTGTGCTGGTGCCAATGCAAGCCTATAATGTTTACATTCTCTGTTCTGCTTGCCAAGGATATCCACAAGTCCGACCTAACAACCCCTTACCAGATAGTACTCCTCCAAGCCTTGCTCCTGGCTTTCCGAGGCCTCGTCCGCGCCCGCCGCCGCCGGCGCCACTGCCACCTCCTTCTGCTCCTGCTTCTGCATATGGTAAGAAGAGGGCTGTGTTGTTTGGCATTAGCTATGGTAAGAAAGCTAACAGGATCAAAGGCGCTGTGAATGATGCTCACTGCATGAAGTACTTTCTCATTGACAAGTTGGGTTTCCCTACCGATTCCATTCGCTTGCTCACAGGTACCTACTATAACGGTAACACTACATGATCGATACATCCATCCCAACAAAAACAAATCTTTGTTTTCTTTACTGTGATTCAAATTTTCTGTGCTAGACTTAATTACTTCTATACTCAAAATTTCTGCATTAGACTTCATTATTTCTATGCTGTGCATGTGCAGATGATCCGGAGGAGAGAAACCCTCTAAGGATCCCAACAAAGCACAACATGAGAATGGCGATGAGGTGGTTGGTGGAAGGTGTCCGGCCAGGGGACTCATTGGTGTTCTACTATTCCGGCCATGGATCAAGGGAAGTTGACCATGACATGGATGAGATTGATGGGTATGATGAAGCAATCTGCCCTGTTGATTATGAGCATGAGGGCAAAATCATTGATGATGAGATCAATGCCACCATTGTTAGGCCTCTCCCACGTGGCGCCAAGCTCCATGCCCTTGTTGATACATGCTTTAGCGGGACTGTTCTTGATTTACCATTCATGTGCAGGATGAACCGGTTAGTTAGTCAGTTAGTTAGTTAGTCATGGATGTTGTCAACTATATATAATTTACGGTAATGTTACATATACCATTGTACAATTCCGTACACACCATTTTCAACACAGAGAAATATAAATATCAGCACTTAAATTTTATTTTTCTGTGCTAAAGTTTAATTTTTTCGTATTATAAATGGTATGTACGGAGGTGTAGGTACACATAGATTAATTATATAATTTATTTTGTCCTGGTTATATGGTTTGAATTGAAACAGAAAAGGTTATTATGGATGGGAAGATCATAGAAACCCAAGAGCTGCATACAAAGGAACAAGTGGAGGAGTAGCTGTTTGCATATCAGCTTGTGATGATGATGGAAATGCAGCTGATACATCGGTTAGTAATGCAATGCTTCATTCACTTAGAAACTATAATCCTTAAACTAATTATTAAGAAGAGAAGCTAAGGGGGTTATGTTTTGGTTGATTAGGCATTTAGTGGGATGGAAAGTGCTGGAGCCTTGACTTACAATTTCATTCAAGCAATGCAAGGTGAACCTAAAATGAGTTATGGCCGCTTGCTTAATGCAATGCGCTCTACAATCCGCACTGCTAAGGAAGGACATCAACAACAACACCATGAAGATTTTGGCTATGCCATGGACTCTCGCCTGCATTATGCTCATGTATGTATGCCCTTCTCTTAGCTTGTTCATAACAGCATGAAGCTAACTTGATCCTAATTTTGAAATGTTTTGTGCATGCAGGAGCCACAGTTATCATCATCTCACAAGTTTGATATCTATTCAAACCCCATTTTAATGTGACCAAACAAAAAGGGCAACTACTATACTATTACAAGTGTGTCCTAGGGGGAACTTGTCCCATTGGAATGTTACAAAAGGTTTAGAAATTATATAGAGCTGTATATATACTTATTAATAAGGTTATCCATCTTAATTATTAATGACTTGTTAATTATCCATGAAAATGCCTTTTTTTTTCCCTCTATAGTAATGTGTATCAAATATTAAAAATGGTTACTCCAAACTTGGGTGAACTAAGTACCAAACATTGATACTCAGACATCATATTGACACACAATAAAGATGAGTTCTACTAATATTAATCAATATAAATTAAATAATATAGATTTCAATAAATTTTATTAAAGCCAAACAATTGGCCCTGGATATTTTACTCTTCAACTATGGGTTCTTTAATCGTCAAACAACTGGTTAATAATGCAATTCGTTGAGAACATGATGGAATCAACAGTTCAACACAAACACATCCAAGAGTTTCATTCAAGCATAACCTATTTTATATTATCAAATATCAATATTTTGAGCCGTCCATTGTCACAGAGACTTTGGTAAAAAATGGTGAATAGGAAAGTCCACACAAGCAATTATACTTGATTCTCCCTTCAAATTGTATCCATAGATTTCATTTCATGGACTTATTAATATGTTGGTGTGTTGATATATTCGTAGTCCACTAGAGGGGGGAAAATTGGAAAGCAGAATCTGATTCTAGATATGTCTGAGTCTCATCCCAAAAAAAGTGATACTATACAATAAAATAATACAAACAACACCACACTGCATTTAGTTGAATAACACCTCCAGTTTGAGGTGATGAACATATATTATTGTATGTGTTCTTTCTCCACAAATTCTTAGAATTGTGCAAATTAAAGGATGGCAAGTAGAAGAGCAAGATGCATGCAGTGTGGAAGGCCTGTGGTGGTTCCAATGCAAGCCTATAATGTTTACATTCTGTGTTCTGGCTGCCAAGGCTATCCACAAGTCCAACCCAACTACCCTTTGCTCAACAGCACTCCTTCCTTCATCAACTTTGCTCCTGGTTTTCCGAGGCCTACTCCGCCGCCGCCTTCGCCTGCTTCCCCATACGGTAAGAAGAGGGCTGTGTTATTTGGTATTAGCTATGGTAACCAAGCTAACAGGATTAAAGGTGCTGTGAATGATGCTCACTGCATGAAGTACTTTCTCACTGACAAGTTGGGTTTCCCTACTGATTCCATTCGCATGCTCACAGGTAATTGACGTGTACCATTGTACACCTTCATATACTCCTTGACTTTTTTTTCTATGTTGATTTCTGTATTGAGGTACACTATTTCTATGCTATGCGTAACTGTGCTATCTTATGTTGTATTAATGTGTTTTGTGAATTTTTTTTGCTGATGTTTATATTTTCCGTGTTATAAATGAGATGTATGGAGGTGTACAGTGGTACATTTAGCATTACCGATTTTAAATACATAACTCCACTTTAAACATGTCTAGTGTTTCATATCTTAAAAGGCTGAAGCTGATCTTGCTAATTTGTTATGTTTTACGTGTTTTGTGTCATGTCCTATGGTTTGATGACTGAGCTCGGCTTATTAACAATCGAGCCTAGATTTAGAGTTCAATTTGAGTTTAGTTTGGTGCATGTGGTGTGCAGATGATCCTGGGGAGAGAAACCCTCTAAGGATCCCAACAATGCACAACATG
The DNA here is from genome assembly GCA_036250425.1 of Stylosanthes scabra. Taxonomy (NCBI): domain Eukaryota; kingdom Viridiplantae; phylum Streptophyta; class Magnoliopsida; order Fabales; family Fabaceae; genus Stylosanthes; species Stylosanthes scabra. The sequence continues at coordinate 140,924 of JASCZI010241681.1, forward strand.
AGAATGGCAATGAGGTGGTTGGTGGAAGGTTGCAAGCCAGGGGACTCATTGGTGTTCTACTACTCCGGCCACGGATCGAGGGTAATCGACCGTAACATGGATGAGGTTGATGGGGTTGATGAAGCAATCTGCCCTGTTGATTATGAGCATGAGGGCAAGATCATTGATGATGAGATCAATGCCACCATTGTTAGGCCTCTGCCGCGTGGCGCCAAGCTCCATGCCCTTGTTGATACATGCTTTAGCGGGACTGTTCTTGATCTACCATTCATGTGCAGGATGAACCGGTTAGTCAGTCAGTTAATTAGTTAGTTAGAGTTTTACATTGGCAAAGAAATGTGTTTGGTTTGTGTTTTTATTTTCTGCTTTCATTTAAATGTTGATTTTTACATTTAACTGTTTTCTGTTGATTTTTCCTTCACAAAATTTAGAAAACAGAAAATACTAAAAATGAAAAGGCCAATCAAACGGCACCATTTAAATGTTGAGATGGAAGGTCTAACTTTGTTTGAATTGAAACAGAAAAGGGTATTATGGATGGGAAGATCACAGAAAGCGCAGAGGTGCATACAAAGGCACAAGTGGAGGAGTTGCTGTTTGCATTTCAGCTTGTGATGATGATGGAAATGCTGCTGATACATCGGTTAGTATTTTTTTTCTCTCGATAAGTTCAAATCTCACAAAAGTCCCGTTAGGAAATGAGATGAAGTTCATACAAACACAATCATAAAAAAATAATAAAAAACAAACAGAAAACAACTAAAATCATAATTAATCTCCTGTCAATTCTTCAAATACTTCTCAGCGCTAGTTGTTAATAAACCTGCATGTGATTATTTAATAATAATGATGCTTCTTCAATGATTAATGCTAAAATCAGAAGCTCTAATTAAGCTAAGTTACATATTTATGGTTTGATTAGGCATTTAGTGGCATGGAAAGTAGTGGAGCCTTGACTTACAGTTTCATTCAAGCCATGCAAGATGAACCTAAACTCACTTATGGGCGTTTGCTTAATGCTATGCGATCTACCATCCGTGAAGCCAAGGAAGGACAATTTGGCCCTGACCACCAAGACTATGCTGCCATGGATTCTCGCCTTCAATATGCTCATGTAATCTTCTCTTCTCTCATCTCTACTTATTATGCGTTTTCTCTTGTTGCTAACAGCATGAAACTTGATCCTATATATATGCAGGAGCCACAGTTAACATCATCTGACAAGTTTGATATTTATTCAAAGCCCGTTTTAATGTGAAGAAGCTGGGTTGTAATTACTTGTTAGAGAGGTTAGGTTTGGCTTCAAACAAAAACACAAACAGGGCAACTATACTGTACTATTACTATCACTATAACTATAACTGTAATAACCGTTGCCTCCCTGTATTAGCCAACCAATAAACTCCACGTGTATACTACTAATTAATAAGCCTATGCCTCTTTAATGATTCATGTAACTTCTATACGGTAATGTGTATCAAACTTTGGATTAACTAAGTATCAAACTTTCAGAATGATATTATTATGAAAAAGTATAGATAATTAATAATTTTCTAACCAACAAATTAACCAATAAAAAATAAAACATTCGAAACTACTCTTTATAGAACATCCACAATGGAAGTTATAGAACATCTAAAACCTAAAGTAACATCTGTTAACTTTATTTTTTTTTAGAAACAGAATATCCGAAACTTAAAAATAGAATATTCGAAACATAAAAAAATAGAACATCCAATTTAAATTATTGACTGTTGTTAGTTGAATTTTTATTGATTACCTAACATGATTGTATTATAATACTCTTCAACTTCAACGGTGGGTTCTTTAATCCTCGGTTGAGAACATGATATAATCAGCAGAAATAAACAAACAAAAGATTCATTTATAAACAGAACCAATTCTAGATGAATTCTCCTGAGAACGTTTCCTAGGAAAAAAATAGTTACATTTACTTTATGACTATTTTAATTTAAGTATGAGAGATAAAAGTTCCTGATTAAGAAAAATTAATCATAATGTAGTGTTCTAAGCATAATCATGCTACATCTATTCATAGACAGCCACGTTAAGAGTTAATAAGAGATATTTTTAGGAATGTGTTATGCGAGAGGCTTTACACCTTATTCGGTTTGACTCAATTTCTTCGACCGATGATAATGACTTAGTCTCAAAGATAAAAAATATCCTTTTATGAAATTGGTTTATGCAGATAAGTCTCATCCAGCGTTCAGTAAACACTGTAGCTGATTTTTTTACTAGAGATGCTGCTTCATCTAAGCAAGCTTATAAGGAATGGACAACTCCTTCATACGACATTTTGGTTTTTCTCCATCATGATCTAGTCTCTTGTTAGCTAGTTTTGCTTTGTTTTTAAGTAAAAAAAAAATAAGAGATATTTTTAAAGCGTGTGATTAACAATTGGCAGTGAAGAAGATGGTAGAATATATATTAGGCATTATTGAAGCACATCATACAAATATTCCTATGATGCGTCATTGGCGTGATTATATATATAATTATATATAGTTTTATTTCTTTTTAAAGTAAAATTTTAATTTGATATTTGACAAGTTATATATTCGTCAAGTCTAGTTAGGAACGTGATTATCACGCTGGAATCAGAATTCAGATAGATCCATGCCTAACCTCTCTCTTTCCCTAAATTCCCTTTAATTTACAACCAAATATATAATAAATAATAAAACAAGGACTTAGATACTATATATGCAAATGTGAAATATCTTCATCAGGATATATATCAGAAAGCAATAACATATTTATTGATTTGTCTTTTTTATTTATTTATTAAATATGTATGCAAAAAATTTTATTTCTGTTCAAATATTAAAAATAACATATTTGTTATAAATTATGTATAATAACATACACTTCTTTCTTTAAAAAAAATTAGATAGATACGTTTGTTTGGTTGATAGTTATCTGTCTTGATTCTTGATGCACCGGCAATGTAGACTTTGATTAGACTCTCCCTTGAAATTTTATCCATAGGGTAGCAATATATATATAGCCGGCAGTTTGATGATAATAAGTTCCATGTCCACTATAAATAAAAGAAATGACATAGAATCCGATTCTAGACATGTTCCAAAAGCATAACAATAATAATGTAATTAAATTAAGGAGATTGAACTTTGTTTGCACAGTTCCTTCTTAATCTTAAGTAGCTACTTCCATTGAGGTATATATTTACTCAACAATCAACGTTGTTATTATTCTGAAATAGTGAGGAGTCATTGATAGAAATGGAAAGTACTAAAAAAATGGCGATAGGGAAATGCTTTAGGTGTGGGAAACCAGTTCCTATGTTAGTTCCATTAGGAGCAGTTAATTGTTCCACACTGTGTTGTGACTGCAAAAATATTAGCACAAATAATAATAACAATCCGAATCGACCACAATATTGGGTGAACAACGCACCTTCCGTTATATATGTAAATCATCCTCCTCCACATCATCAACACTCACTTCCAAGGCCACCACCGCCTCCTCCTTCTCCCTACGGCAACAAGAGGGCTCTCTTAATTGGAATCACTCATTATAATAACAGGAACATGAACATGGGTTCTTTGAATGATGTCAATTCCATCAAGTACTTCCTCATTCACAATTTGGATTTCCCTATCCATTCCATTTGCATGCTCACCGGTACGCTATCTCCTCTTATTATTATATTTTCGGTGAATCAGTGTGAAGTTGACTGCATTTAAATATTTGCTGTAATATGCATAACTTTGGTGCATGCATACGTGCAGATGACATACAAGAGAGGGATCCACTGAGAATACCAACAAAACGGAATATTCTTAAGGCCATGCGGTGGTTGCTAGAAGGTTCCCAGCCAGGGGACTCGCTGGTGTTCTATTTCTCCGGCCACGGAGCCAGGGAAGTTGATCATAGCGGCGATGAGATTGACGGCTATGATGAAGCCATATGCCCCCTGGATTACGAGAAAGAGGGTAACATAATCGATGACCAGATCAACGCAACAATTGTTAGGCCTTTGCCTTATGGTGCCAAACTCCATGCCATCGTTGATGCAAGCTTTAGCGGCACTATTCTTGATCTCCCATTTATTTGCACAACCAACCGGTTAGTTAATTTGTTAGTTAGTTGATGGAAACTGAGGTGCAATTAACTTCATGTTCTGTTAGATCGCACTTTAGTCAAACATATCAAATCAGTCGACTGCACCTGAGTATTTACTTGGGTAGTTATTTGTTTCTATTGTTTATTAACTATTTGTGAATAATATTTGAATTTGAACAGAAAGGGTAATTATGTTTGGGCGAATAAAAAGAGGAGGAGAGGTGGTTACAGAGGCACAAATGGAGGATTAGCTGTTTGCCTCTCAGCTTGTGGTGACGAGGGAAAAGCTGCGGAAGCATATAGCGGGATGGAAAGCAGTGGTGTGTTCACTTACAGTTTCATCAAAGCCATGCAAGAGGACCCTCCCTTGACTTATGCCAACTTGCTCACTTCCATGCTTTCTACAATCCGTGAAGCTAGTAAGGGCCAATTTGGTCTTATTGCTCGACACAATGCCATGGACACTCCCCTCCAATATGCTCATGTATGTATCTATACTACTCTTACCTTTCTCTTTATACGTATTATGAATGAAACTGATTCTAATTTCTAGAAGCTTTCTTTAATGTTGCAGGAGCCACAACTGTCGTCATCTGACAAGTTCCCTATTTATTCTAGGCCGGTTTTAATGTAACACTAAGAAAAGACAAATAAAGGGTCGTTACTACCACATACTATTGCTTCATTGTGGTAGCAACACATGTACACAAATGACAAACCACTAGTTTGTTGATTCCTCCATAGACAATGTTATTCCTAAGCTCTAACAATAAACTCTTACTCTTTTGATATATATAGATGCTTATACCTCTCTGATTTATATACATACTAACATTATCAATGAGGATTGGAATAAAATCTGTAGTTTGGAATTCAAGGACGTTTTAAGTCCTCAAAAATAATAACACAGTTTTCTCTTTACATCAAAAAAGGAAAAGCCATGGCAATGATAAGGGATTATGCTTCTTTCTTACATGAGAGGTGTGTGCAACACCAACAATAAATAAAACAAAATAGAAGAGCTAGTGATATGATTGAACCTTAGAAAACTAGAGGCTAGCTAGTTGGTTCATTCATCGTATAAGGGTTTGCTGTTGGCTTAAAGATGTAAATAATGTACATTAACAGAATAGATAGCATGGCCCAAAAAATTCAATCTCCAGTGAAAGATTTTCAAGCAAGGAGCAACTGCTTGCGAGATGCAGTGCACCAACGAGCAAAGCAGTTCTGGAGGTTTGGCCAATCAGAGGATGGAGAATGTGTGAAATGGTGTAGCCAGAGAGAGAGAATATGCTCTTGTTGCTCTGCTTCCAATCTCTCTATGATGTACTCCAATACCCTCTCCAACTCTGTCCTCTCACTCACACTTAGAACTGGGGCATCGGTTCCATTGGTGGCTCTGCACAGCAGTGGCAGCCATGACTGTAGCAACCTAAACTTCACTTGCATGTATACCTTCACTTTGCCTTCATCTATTTCATCTTGCCCCATGTCTTTGGCTTCCTTGAGCAAGAATGCTGCAACCATACAAATTCAAACCCCAAAATCGTTAGAGAGAATTTATAAACTAATCATTTATCTTGATTTACTATACATTCATCAATGATACCCTCAAAGTTGAAATTCCAAGGACATACATGTAAACTAGTTCCCAGAAAACTTATCAAAACGTAGACTTTATGCACTATGATGAATCATCTAGTTATGTGAAACCAACTTGAATTACTCTAGTGGTTAGTTCACTAGTCAGTCTAAGAAAGTGTCGAGTAAGAAAGTGTCCAGGGTTTAAATCTCGCCTTATATATGCATGTGGAAACCCATTAATCAGCGACAAACCCTTAAATAAAATTCAGATGTGCGACGAATTAGTGCTGGCAGAATACTGTGGGAGACCAAATCTTAGTTACGTGAATCATTTCCATATTGTCTTGCTTAACTTGATTATTATTATGCTTACAAAACAATTTTTAGGTATTATATGTTTTTCTCCTTGAGACATATACGCCATATTATAACATACGATAATCTAACGTGACAAGTTAACGAGGCAAAATCGTAATCAGGTACACCAACACGAACACGCAGATTCAGAATTTGAAGATGATAAAAAGACACGTGATTAAATATACAACTGAAAATTTCTTAGAGAATCCTACATAACAAAAATAATTGAAATAGTATTTTATTTTAATTATAAATTAATTAATTTATTTAGTGGTTGATATTAGAAAATGAGAATAAAAGTCTAATTAGGAAAAACCAAAGAAAATTACCTGTCAGTTTGACCAGAGAACACTGCAAACGCGGGTCCGCCGTCACCGCCAGCCAACCCAAATTCCGCGCCGCCGCCCACCGCCACACGGCTTCCTCAGGGAATCCACACGCCGCCAGCTTCTGACCCATCCACAGCACCTCCGCCGCTAGCTTCTCCACCGGAATCCCAACCAAATTCCCACTCTCTCCGCTTCCCGCTACGGATCCTGATCCCGCAATCCTCATTCCCACCGTCTTCACCGCCTTGAGAACCTTCCTCATGCGGTGAAAATCGCCGTCCATGTCACCGTCCGCTAGCTCCGCCTCCAACTGCCTCAAGGCCCTCTCAAAGGCGGCGGAAAGCACGGCGCGGTTAACCTCTCGCAGCGGCGGGACACCGTCGGAGTGGTTATCGTCAATGATCCTCTCAGCAAGGGAGCGAACGACGTCGTACTTTCTGGAACTGACGGGAATATCATTGACGCTGATGAGAAGCTGAGAGAGGGCGCGTCCGATCGGAGTGTCGTTTCCCGGAGCGCGTGAATCGCATGCGAGCTGGTTGCTGTGGACGGGATCGTACGCGAGAAGCTTCTTTTCATCGGTGTTGCTGAGCGAAACGACGTCGTATTTGCGTTGTGTAGGGTAGAGTATGTTCATGAAGAAGGAAGGGACGAAACGAACGAAGAAAAGGTAGAAGCCTACGATGATAAAACGCAGCGTTTCGAGGAGCTTGTATTTTTGGGCGTAGTGTATTACAGATTTATCGGCGCTGTTTACGATTGAGGAAATTAGGTTTCGAATTAGGAGCGATGGAAGCTGAAACGTTTCTTCTGAGAATTCCATCTTGTTGTTTTTGTTGTTGTTGTTGCTGCTTCCCATCTTCTTCATTTGGAATTTGGAATTGCAACGAACAGGCACGAGGCCTATATTTCGTGTTCTCCCCTCTTCTCTTGTTTCTTTGTATCGAGTGGTTTAAGAATTTCATTAATTAATTGATTTGATCTCTAATCTTATTTTAACCTCTATTATTATTTTGTGATCCCTGCTTTTTAATGTTGGGATAACCGTGTGGTTTGAGTTTCCTCCTTTTTTTAACCAGCATTAAATATCAATATATTATTCAATACCGGCGGAGAGAGGATCTACCATGGAATCAACTGCTAACCTTTTTCTCATCGCACAAATATTTTTTAATAAATAGTTATCCAGTTTACGTATTAAAATTAATTATTAAAATAAATTATTAATATATAATATATATTAAAATATAAAATATATATTAAAAGTAATAAAATAATTTATTTATTTTTGTATTAATATATGGTGATTAATTTTAATAATTAATTTTAATGTATAAATACAATTCTTTCATGTGTTACGTAAAATTCATGAAATAATGGTGTCATGATTATTACAGAAGAAATTTGGACATATATGGAGCCATCATATGGACCGTCCAATATTCACTCATTTTTTTAAAAAAAATATTAGGAGGAGGGGATGTATAATGTAATCATTTTTAATGCTATACAACATAATTAAATATGTCTAATTATCTTTTATAATAAAAATTAGTAAAAAAATAGAATTTAATTTTTATGCACCGTCAGTGTAAAAAAGTTTTACACATGCATCCAATCAGGTGTTACCACATCATCAAAAATAATTAATTTTCAAACTTACTACTTCTAAAGTCATATAAATGCATGAATTTGATTGGACAACTGTGTAAAACTCTTTACACCGTCAGTGCATCAAAATTAAACTCAAAAAAATATGATTCGAATTTTATAAATGCCACCATAATTTTTTGAGAGAATTATTTTTTTTTGATGAAAAGTTCTTATAAATTAATCGAATCAATGCGATGAACACTTCGAATGAAATATTCCACAAAAATAGCTAAATTTTTTTTCCTCTGAAGGTGTCTTCTAAGGTATTGTAATTTTTTAAGTATGATTTTGTGATTCATTTATCATTAATTTCCTACTCATTTTTGGGAAATATGTATTGTTATAAACAAAATAGTAAAGTAAATAATTATGTAATCACTGCTGGTTTAACTTTGATAGATTCATGGTATAAAATCCTTTATATCAGATATTTGGTTAATCAAAAATGCTTTGCATGGTACATTGGTACATCTTTGTATTGAATATTTGATAGAGTAATAAAGCTGTTTAGGGAGGACAACTTGTTATGTTAACGGATACAGTAACACTCCTCTGAATCTGTCTTCTCTACCTTAGGATTTGTCCATGAACAACGTCTCTGATAGAAGACAATTTACTTTTATTTAATCACACAATTGACAAGTGCCAGTGACATGGGTAAATGCAATATTGTGCATGTTAAGAATATTTTATTAGGGAATATGCATGTTAGCATGAATGCTTTATGCCTTTATCAACTTTTGAAAATTATAAGCCACTTCAAATATTTTAGAAACAAAACAAGAATGGAATTGACCACCACCAAAACCAAAACAATAATTTTTTTTTTTTTTTTATCCTTTGGACGCTTATTTTCGAAACTCTGTTTTTATATATGATAATTGCAGAAAATGATAATGTGTTTGATTAATTAATCATCAAAAGCAACAGGTGAGTACAACTTTAAAATTAAAAAAAAATGATTACAGAACACTAGCCTTATGCATACAACTCCCTTTCTGCCTTTATTTTTCTCCAAACATAACTCCATAAGAAGGTTTATAAGGATCCTATTCCACTCTAACCACTTTCCATTAGTTGTAAGGATCCTCATTTAGGAAGCTGATCTTGATGATCTTGATTTGATTCCCTTGCCTTAGCTTACTCAGATGAAGAAACTTGTTCATTTGAAACTAAAAGTTAAAACTACCACTTAAAACTACCAAAACTAAGTGAGGGTGAGGAAGCACATGACTTGGGACCAACGAGGAAGGACTTCAAGTGCTTGGAAAACTCTTTGGACTTCTCTAGGTTCACTGCATGCCCTGCATTCTTGATCACCACAATTTGAGCACTTCCACCTATATGCCTGCGTTCTCCAAATTCAACACAAGTCTTAATTAAGATCATGCTTTCAATTCTAAATCTTCTTAAGCACCATCATCAAATCTTATCATTCTCACCTTTTTAATCTGTGCCCTAACTCCAGAGGGAATATCTGATCTTGCTCTCCCCATACGATTAGCGTTTGCTGCTCCATCCAACATCACACAATGTTGTGAAGTGTTCAAATCATTCATTTTCAGAAAGTATAGGTAACCAATATTTTTCTAATCAATAAATCAGCCAACAATAAATAAAACATTCGTAACCACTGTTCTATGAACATTCACAATAGAAATTAGTGAAAGATCCGAAATCTAAACCAATCAACAATCAATTGGATGCTCTATTTCTTTAGATTTCGAAGGTTCTGTTTCTGAAAAAATATAAAATTGATTGATTGTTGACTACTATCAATATAAAGAATGGGTGGATAAATTACCTGCTGAATCTTGGGAAGATTAGAAAGTTTTCGACCTTTGAGAATGGCCTCAAGTAAACCTTTCTTCTCTTCAATGCAATTAGTACACATGATATCAATGAAATCAGCAAGGAACCAAGAAGGGACGCCCCTAGCAGGCCTCACAAAAGACATCCTCATCAACTCCCTAAGTTTCTCAGGGGTTTGAGGCATCAAAATGCTCGCAGCTTCATCCAAATCAGAAACCTTAAACAATCCATTCTTCATGTCAATCTCCTCCAAGCAAACACCGGTGCAACAAAGGGTCAACTTCTCAACATCATCAGGAAACTGCGCAGCGAAACTATACGCCACAAAACCACCGTAGCTGATCCCAACCATGCTCATCCTCTGGACATCATGATAGTCCATGAGCTTCCTCAAGCACACGGCCTGAAAAGACTCCGTCCTCTCAGGCCGCGACGAGTAGGATTCGCCGAAGAAGAGAAGGTCAGGGACGTAGACATTGAAGTTCCCGACGAAGTTTCTAAGGTGGTCACCGTATTGCCACATTGCGTTGGCGCCAAAACCGTGGATGAGGACGAGGCTGGGTTTGGTTGTGTCATGGATCTTGGGGACCCAGCAATGCATGACGGTTCCGTCTCCGAAGTCTGTTACCGCGGCGCGGAGGCCCGCCGCGGAGAATGACTGGCGGTATAGCCAGTCTCTTGAAGCCGTGAAGCTGAAGCATTTTGCAAGCCTTGGAAACATGGGATGGTGTATGTGTGTGTGTGTGTGTGTTGAATTGATAGATGATTAGCAATCACAATTATATTGCAAATAATAAGATGGAAACTTTTTTATTGTTGATGAGTTAGTTTGTTAGGTTTGTTGTTTGAGTAATTATGAGGAGGTTCATTGGAATTACAATCAAAGTTGAGAATGCATGGAATTGAAGATGGTTGTGCGGAGAAAGCGAGATATTAGTCAAGAGAATGAAGAGAATTTGGTAATGCCAAAAACTGAAGGTGGCAAATTTACGAGCATGCAGCTCCTAAAACATAGCTCATTTCGTTTTATCTTCCTTTCTTTTCGGCAATCTAGAACTTGTATAGGTGAATTCATTGTCCAAAATTAGTTTAGTTGAGCAGAGTCAGCTTTAATTCCAATTCTAATTTTCGTTATAAATAAAAGTAATACAGTTCATCAACATATCAGAATCAGAATAAAATAAATAACATACGGTGATAAATTAATATAAAACAAGTTATTAAGTGAGGTCGGTTTGCGTTGTCAAGTGTCAGTGTTAGAAGGGAAGCAATAATAGTGTTGTGATGGCTTGGAAGGATCCTGAACATGATTCGTGTACTCCACAGTTCCACACCGTTAGTCATGGAAAACATGTTTTATAGAGTCGTATATACTTTCTCCTTCAACTTGGGATTTGGGAATTCATATTTCTACACTTCGTTCCAGAGTTCCACTTATGCACGTAATGATTTATTTTATAAGTATAATCTCTAATCATTCAATATATCGAGCACAAGATATATTGTATCCAAAAAATTCTGAAATATCAAGTTTAAATTTTGTTTTTCTTTTTTTATTATGATTAGGAATAACATAAGATCCAAATGAATTCTGATCAAATCAAGCCTCATGGATTTCATTATTACGTAATAATGATATTGAAGACATTTACAACTGAATTTTTTTTTTTTTGTGACTATATTTACAACTGAAATGTTTACATGCGATTCTGACCCCCAAAATAAATGATAAGAACTAAACGTTCTCCAAAAGATCATAAATTTCCATATTACCATTAGTATCTGATGGTGGCATAGGAGAAGAAGCGACACTAACTTGCTCTTGAAGAGTTTTATACATGTCAAAGACAGTATCAAGTAGAAATTTATCAGCTCCATGTGATGATATGAATGAAACGGAGACACAACAGTCATTATGTTCTCCTACTGGAACTGCAACCTGTAAAAACATAAAATTGTTAATCCAAGTCTCAGAAGAATACATCATAATTGTGGAAAAAGATGTATACAGAAATTTACCTGACAACAACCAGAGATGCTAGCAATGCTAGATAATGCTAAAGCTCTTTCATGGAACTCAGAAGAAATCTCTTTCTCTGTACTAAGCTTTAATGGATCATCTGCAACAGTGGGAATAACTAGTATTCCATCATCCTGTATGGCATAGAGATGTTCGTTAATCGTTATACAAGACCATTACTAATGAAATTAAATACAGATATTACACTACCTTTAGAAGACACTGAAAAGCAGCTCGCATCTCGGTCCTTACTCTGTACAAGGCTTTTATATTATCATTTGTAGTTTTCATCACTGCAATAACACGATCAGACGTGTAACAACCTAACCTGGGTTTTGCATGTTTAACCCATTCTTCATGATTGGCTTTGAATTCATATCTGAAAATCAGGTGCAAATTCAGGATTATAAAATAAGATATCAGGCCATCAACAGAAAAATACAATTGAATATGTGCTTTTAACAAAAAGGATAAAAATATAAAGTGTAACATAATGCAGCATAAGTCAAATGATAAAAATGAAGGACATACCCTTGTATTGATAACATAACCGTAGTGAGCGCTTTCAAAATTGATGTTCCATCTTGTTGATGAGCTAATTGTTCACAGAAACCCTTTAGACTGGGCACTTTAGAAGCAATATACTCGCAAAGATTCATATGTCTTGGAGATGGATCTGAAAAACAAAAGGGCGAAAATTCTTCATGATCCAATGCTTCATCATGCATCATACACAGGAATTTGCTCTTCTTTGGACAACAAAAAGTTCCTCTCCTTTTTTAAACAGCAATCAACCGAAAGAAATTTTATTAAATATGAACACATACAGATCAGTCCTCAAAGTTCCAGACACTTACAACCAGTCAAAGTCTTAATAGCTTTGCTGATAACAGATACTGTCTTCTGTTTAGGAACTTTAGATAACTGGAAAAGATCATCAGCAAACAAAATCTGCCTTATCCTTTTGGTCTCTACCAAATTCAATTGAAGTAAAACATGTCCAACAAGAGACAGGACAGATGGATCACGAGCAAACCATCCTGCAACGTAATTAGGCAAACAAGAAATAAACAGTCAAAGAAACTGCAATGCCTGACCAGGATCTCAAACATATGTATGTAACATATCAAACAATTAACCATACTTTTGTAATACAAGACTATTTGTTTATCAATGTGTGTATAGTTCTAACTCGTATAAATAAAACCTCACAATCTAGTATAGAAAGTTAGAAACCGAAGACTTATCATGCAACATACCAACAGTATCTACGCTTTGTGCATTTGGAAGAACTCCAATGGTGGTTACAGCCCCATGAGACGGTCGAAACCCAAGAATGCCACAGAATGCTGCTGGAATTCTGACACATCCTGAAGTATCAGTACCTACAGAAACAAACACAGCAGCTGTGAGCTGTGTGTAAAGTTCACTAACCCTAAAATGTTGTCCACTACAACCCTATTGTCTTGTAGAAAATGGATACTTGAATAATAAGTCAAATCAAATTCCCTAAATCAGCAAGAGGTATTCACTGGCAGCATGCATGATCAGAAATGAAACTCACCAATGGCAAAGTCAACTAGGCCGGCAGCAACCGCGACGGCAGAACCACTGGAAGAACCTCCCGGGATGCAAGTCGGCGAGCGAGGATTGACAGGCGTTCCATAATGCTGGTTCTGACCGGAAATCCTGAAAAAGAAAGTGATAATTGAATCAATTGTTATGAAGAGTGAATGAGGAATCGAGAGGAGAAGTGCGAAGTGCAAACCCGAGAGAGAATTCATCCATAAGAGTCTTGCCAAGACAAGTGGCGCCATTGCTGAGGAGAGCGGTGACAACAAGAGCGGTAATCTCAGCTTCAGGGTGCGTCTTCTTCCAATCAGGGTTCCCAAACCCGGTCACGGTGCCCTTCACGTGAAATCTGAAGAATCATTCAATTCAATGGAAGCAAATAGGAAAAGGCGAATGGAAGCAAAGGATAGGAAAGAGAATTACGAACATGTCCTTTACTGCGAAGGTTAGGCCACGTAGCGTTTGGTTGGGGGCGGCAGGGGCAGGGAAAGGAAGGAGCTCGAAACGGTGTATAAAGGCGCCGAAGAGCTCCTTATCGGAGGAGGTGAGAAGCCTCCGCGTGCGCCTTGTACGGCGAGTGTGGGTGAGAAGAAGGACGGTGGTGGTGAGGCCAAGGCCGAGTAGAAGCCAGAGTTTGGGGTTGGAAGCATTGCGCTTAACAAGGTTGAGGACTTTGGACATGATAGACGGTGGTGGTTGCGGTTGAGGAGTGGCGGAAGGTGGTAGAAGACATCATATCAGCATGGCACAGTCAACGGTTCAGATTTTAGTTAGAATCAAGTGTGACCCAAATGGAGCCGTTTTACTTTTGTCGACTCATTCTAACGAAATTGAATAATATTAATTACAAAATTTATAAAGAAAAATTATTCTGCATGTACCATTTCTACACACTATTTTTAATACGAAAAAAATATAATTAATACAGAAAATTGAAAACTAGAGACAATATCGATAATCTGATGAAAGTGAAGACAAGAAGAACTAAAACCTCTTTTACGGTTAGTAAAAGTGGGTTAGTAAAAGTGGGTAAGTTGGCTAATGAAATTGAAAAGAAAAAACAGTGTCTTAAAATGTTGGCACTTGATAGGGTCAGTTATAGTTATACTCAGTATTATGACAAATGTATAATCCACCCCAAAAGTAAGAAAAAAAAAACTTTTATTTAAGGAGCCTTGAATTCGAGACTTCTTATACCAGAAAAGAATAATGCCATATGAGCTCTGACTAATCGGCTTCAAAAGTAAGGAATTTGAATACTAAGAAAAAAAATTGTACTGATTACCATTCTGAATCACCGGAACTTAGAGTGCCTAAGTTTTGATGATTAGAAAAATGAAGCATATAGCCATCTCAAATGTCACACTACTCCATGTCACAAAGCAAAATACAGAGAAAAATTGATGGTGTATTAATCTACACTGAAGAAATCAAGAAATGCTAAAATTGAACCACCTAATGTCAACAAGAACATCAATTTTACACATCATTTTTTGGGGGATGGGGGAAGGAACCTATCATTCAAGAGATCTCCAAATTTGATATTGGATTTCATGACATGGTATCCAAACAAATGGAAGAAGAAGGAGCATGGACTTTGCATCTCTATATTGGTAAGCCATCACAGATTGAATATAATGGAGAACCCTGAATCACTTGAAACGAACTACAATGCATGAAATGTCATCTTTACTGTCTCTGTTCAATGCCTCAGCAACTAGCTGTTTCGCCGCCTTTTGAGGATCTTTGATCTTTTTCGCCAAATCCACTGCTTCTTGGTTTGCCATTACCTGAATCAACAAATCACAACTCTTAAGTTCAAAACTTAAATGTTTTAAAGGAATACTCAGCCTTAAAGAATAGATTGATGGATAACCTTCCAAAGACCATCACTAGCAAGAATCAAAATCTCGGTATCTTGGTCAACGTCGCGATGTTGTACGTCCGGATCGGATCGCAAGTGCGATTTGAGGTTTCTGTCTCCGAATGCTCGAGACACCGCAAGCTGCCCGTTCACTCTTGCAACATCTCCTGATATAACATCCACATGTGAAGAAATGATTACAGAATACACAACACAAGTGAAGGACTCAACATCATTATTGTCAGTGCAACTCAAACATAACATACCAAATCTGTGACAGCAACTACATAATTTATCTTGGTAAAGTTTAGGGTTCTGTATGCATGCAATTCATTCCAATTCTAACACATTTTGGATTAAAACGAGGATCAACAAAGAAAGTTAACTATTTTTGCATAAGCGATCTTAGCAAATCACTTGTGCTTCTTATAAACAAATTATGATGTTGATCCTCTTTGAAAATGCAAATGAGGCTCATGATGTTGCATAATCTTCCCAAGCATAACACATTCTTGAGGTTTCAAGTTATCATGTATCATTGTAAGCAATATAAAATAGGCAAGGCTCATGAAGGTTTATTTAAGAACCTGGCATGTTTGAGACAAATCCGCCTTTGTTCTCAATGATTCCCCTTTCGGTATTGGGCTCGTGATCTACCGTCATCTGTATTGCCTGCCCTCCTCGTGACAGAACTGCTCTTGAATCTCCGACATTCGCTATCCACAATTTCTGATTATTTATGAGAATTGCAGTCACTGCAGTTGATCCGCCTCGTCCTAGATCAGGGTTGTGAGAAAGAATGGCCTGATCCGTTGTCTCATACGCCTTAATGATGGAACTGTTTGGATCATCCCAGAAGTCCGCCTGTAACAATCAATCATAGCTTAAAGAAATAGTCTTCACACTATAAGCAGAATACGCCAGAAAAGAGTGGAAAACTGTTTTCCGAGCATCCGAATGTTTAGATAGGTAAATTGGTTGAACAACTTACTTCCTTCAAGATATTAGAAAGCAGATGCTTTTGTAAATATGCTGGAACAGTGTCTCCCAAGTGTCCGTCATAGATAGCGAAAAGTCCTAGCTCTTGCCCTCTCGACTGGACAAATTTCGCCACATGATAGTCCTCCATGGGGTGATTCGCTTTCCCTTTAACTAGGCTGAAACCATACTTGACTGCATACTGAGGGCTCCTTCCCTTGCCGGAGCTACCTGAAGAACGACCTCCAACCACCTGAACATACAGAAGTTAGAAATATAATCACAAAATTACCCCAAGAAAAAGGCACAAAACCAAAAAGGATCTAATATTACACAGTTTAACACAAGAAATATTAACTAAAATAATAATAATCCAAGAAAGAACATAGCATAAATATAAAATACAAATAACAAGGAAGTTGTTAGTACTCCATTGTTAAGTCCTACATTGTTCAAGTATGCAGCTAACATGTCAAGTCCTATAAAATCCACACTCCGAACGATCACCGAGCAGTTAAGTCCGACAAATCGTAAGATATGGCCAAGATAGTCTTTATAGTTAGTACTAGGGAAGCTCTTGCCTCCCTTTCCCTCCTTGAAAAATTCACTAGTTACAAAGACACAGTACCTGATATGGTGATATCCTAATAAACTGCAATAACACATCACTGGCATTCTCCAAACCAAAAGATTAAGTGCAATTCAATAGGCTTCTAAAAATTTTACTACTTTATAGACAAAACACAAAGGCAGATTTCAATCTACTTCTCAAAGAAACAAAAAACACATTACCAAACTCTCCACCTAACTATAATTATAAAATTTGAGTCACCAGAACTTAATCAAACCTTCACCTACCTAACAATACCATAGCACTTCAAAGAAAAACACAGACAAAAATATGAAGACACATTTGAAGGAGGAGACAGACACAGAAACAGATAAAAAAAAATATGCAAAATGTCTCTGTTGTTAATCAAAATTTGCCAACTTTTCTGTCTACAAAAAAACCGAAGACATAGGAAGAGAGAGAGGAAAAGACACAATTTTTTTCGGCTAAGGAATTGTAAAGGCATGATCATTTCAAAGAGAATAGAATAGATTGAAAAAAAAAAAAACAACAACAATAAGGAGGACATGAATTCTGACCTGAGAGACAGAGTTGAAGCAACAGAAATTATCCATGTAATTTAGCTGCCTCACCTCACCTTGAGTTAATTTTCAACATCTACCTTCTTCTGCTAATCTTCAAAACAGAAAAAATCCACCAAAAACTTGAAGTCAGAGAAAACAAACAAATAAATAAATAAATTAAACAACTTTATAAAAATTACCGATCACCCAAGCAAGCAATTCTAAAATCCCAAAAATATAGCTCCAAGAATAAATAAAAATGGAAAAACTTGAGAACAACCCAGATGAAGAAGTGGCACAGAAATTCACTAACCAATCCAAAGAAGTGAGCTTTAGCAGTAGAGAATGGGATGGAGGATCTATATAGGAAGTGGGTGGTCACGGATTATGCCGTCCACTTAAGGAGAAGAAGAGAAAGAGACAGAGCAATAAGTAAAAGAAACAGAACAGAACAGAACAGAACACAGAGAGAAACTTATACCAAAAGAGCCCCTCTTAATATTATTAATTGGAGAAGAATGGAATTGAATAGAATAAGGTGATGGGGGTGTAACCGTTCTTGTTTTTGGGAGAAAGTCTAATGTGTAATGACTGCAAAACAAAAACAAATAAGAAATAAGAAATAAGAAATAATAAAAACAAAAACTCTTATAAAAGGAAGAGCTTGCCCTTATTGACTTTGCAGTTTTTTTTATTTTTGTTTGTTTTTATTGCTGCTGACACAATTTGGCTTTCATTATTACAGCTGTTTTTGAGGTTTCATAGTTCGCATAGACACTCAAAAACACACTGCCATTTTCTTTGGGTCACTCACCCTTTCTCAGGGTGGGGGACTGGGGGTTCTGCCTTGGAAAAAAGTCAGCAATTTTTTTCTAACTATAATTCTCTTCACTGCCTCCAAGAGCTCTTGTCCCAAAAGGATAGGGGAAAATAATTCATTTACAATAACCTCTAATTGTTTTTTCTTTAAAAAAAAAAAACTTGCTTATTCAAACCACCAATTAAAAAATTTGCATAATGCTGCACAATTAACTATTTTTTAATATTATAATTGAATTTAATTACTTGTTTTTAGGTAATGGTCATCGAAATAAATGAAATCATATGGTCATTGAAATAAATGAGATGATAGTATAAAATAATATTTACTATTAATTTATTAAAATTAAATTCTTTAAGAACTATATATATATATATATATATATATATAGAAAGAAAAAAAAAAGAAGGAAAGATATATGTGTGTATTAGATTATGCAATGTATTGGGTTTGGAGGAGTAATTAAGAAAGGAAAAAAAGATCAAAATTAAATAAGTCAACCCTGCAGGTTAGAATTTTCAGAGAGGACATTAACTCTCTTGTCATCTGTGGGGGATAGAATCATGCAATCTGCAATTGACGACAAAAGAGTGTCATGGGATTAATCTTTATGCATTATTTATTTTCAAACAAGAATTAAATGCCATATATGAGAGTTAAGAATACAGAAAGTTTGCAACTTTGAGGGGAAGGAATCTTGTGGGGTTTAATCTATAGGTGCAGTTAAATTGTTAGCGGTACTATGCTGACAATTTTATCAGAAAGTCAGATACTAGTATAGTACACTCTTAAAATATTTTCTTGTTTTTTCCTCTGAATTTTTCTACCACAGGTCCACCCCATAAACACAAAGTGCACGTTCCAGTAAAAAGCTGAGTGGTCAAATTATAATATCAGACCTATTTCATACTCATCACCATTCTTGCCCAGCACTACTAACCCTAGGTCCCCCCACAACCATCAACCATTAAACTTAAAACCAAAATTATTGATCCTTAATCATTTTCTTATAGGTTTTTTTCATATAGCAGTTGTTAAACTTGATGATTATTAAGATTTTATCAGGAATCATATGTTGTCACCTATGAATATATGGATTTGTAGGAGACAGATGATATAAAAATCCAAAGCTCAGACACAAAAAGTATTCAACCAATGAATATAAAATTCCATCTTTACAAATATATGCAAGAGTTTAAATAAAGGGCACCGACCAGCACGTTGCACCGAATATTAGTTAACATATATATACACAAAACCAATAAGCATGGGGCGAAAATTGGAAAAACAGATATTGGACATTTCAATACGCCCATACATTTTTCTTTTTCTTCCTGAAACCATGCAGTATTATACATTTGAAGATTGATATATCAACAATTAAAAAGAAACGTAATGAACAAAAAAACTAAGTTCAAAAGAGCAGCCAAAGCACGAAAATATGGTGCATGTGTGTAATAATATAATACGAGTCAACTACTCATGCATGATGCATGTATCTATCTAATATCTATCTGTACAGTGATCGGTTGAAGGAAATATCAGAAGGCAAGTCAAATCCATTGATGATAAGAGAAAGCTATAAATAATGGAGAAGTTCTAATTCCATTGTTTTTGTTAGAAGCATCATCATCATCATCATCACAACCGACATGCTACAGGCATAGATACAGTCAACTGCATGAGCACAATGGGGGTTCTGCCACATGTCCACTAGAAGCAGAGAACCATACAATACAATCATATCATATTATAAATATAAATCATAATTAGCACTAAGCACACGGTTATAATTCCTCTCACCACAGTACACTTTGTGTACAAATTCCATTTTTTATACAAAGGCATGCTAACACCACTTTGTTATAAACCTGAAGATGAACTAATATATTAGGAAACATCCTGTCATATGAATAAAATCATAAAAGGGAAACAAACCATGTCTTATTAGATTACAATATCTGAGCTGCCAAACCAAAATGCATGCTAACTATGATTATCTATTTATATATTCAGCATTGAATTCAAGTCACTTATGATCAGGAATATATACACCAAGACGATGTTAGGACATCCCCAATGCTAAATAAAGCCAACTGGGCATGTATTTACAGTGAGGATGAAAGGAGGAGGAGAAGCAACCGCCAGCAGAGAATCAATCAATCAAATGCTATGGGAATAAAATTGTCATCGTCTAAGAGCATATCAATATCAATCAAATCCTCCACACCATCAACTGTCTCTTCTGAATTTATCAAATCCATATTACATTCCTGCAAGATATGACATGAGCACATTATTAATCATTCATTCATTATGGCAATAACCTGCCGAAATTCATCGCCATAAAATAAAGTTTGACTCTCACTTTGAATAAGAGTTCTATTCAATCCTCTACCCTATCTACCCATCTAATGGTTTTCAAGTATCAACTTCGCACGGAAACAACCATGTGAATTTCCACCATTCTAATGTGATAAGGTGATGAGTACATAGAATAAAAACAAAACCGCACAAATATTTCTCCATCAATAACATAATATCTACCTTTGTTTGACGGAAGTCGTCAACAACATTTAGAAGCCGCCGGTATTGAGCACGTGCCTCTGGATATTGAACCATGGACTTGACCCTTGAAAGGGCCTTTTGGAACTTCTCTTCACTTTGTTTTCTTCCTTCCTTGAGGACATCATAATCATCTGCTTTCGATGGATCACTCTGTTGAGTGGGGGCCTTATTAAGGGCATCGGGTTTAAATCCACGCAAGCCAGTGCCCTTACGTCTCCACCGTAATATCACTTTCTCAAGGATTCCCACAGACCAGATGATGTTTTTTAAACCCTTCCTAACCTGGTGACCTCTTACATGGGCCTTCACACAAAAGAATTCAAATGTCAGTAGAAGCAACACTCACATATACTACCAGGCAAATGCATGCAAGGATGAATTTCCCAAATAATAGCAAAATGATTCAATAATCTAACAATTACCCAATTCAGTGCCCTTCTAAATTTAAAATTAAAAATTATAATAATAACCTCGATGAAGGTTTGTGTAATTTACATTAAGCCTGATAAATGAAAACTAAAGTAAATAGAGCGGATGAATGAACCTGGATTTTAACAACTCTTTGGCGAAGGATCAAGAATTCTTTTCTCTTCTTCCAACCACGAAACTTCTTCTGTATCTGTGTTGCAGCAGCATTGACTAAACGATCTCCTTGTCCAGATTTGCTTGCCTTAGAGCC
>JASCZI010241681.1:176119-201719 GCA_036250425.1 Stylosanthes scabra
CCATGGAGTGTATTGCTGGAAGTGTCGTCAAAAAATGGCCAAAAACTCCAGGGATTCCTTTGACTAACTCATTATAGAGCAGACCAATTCCAGGAGCACGTATTGTGCCTAGATTGCTACCTAATTCTCGCATCAAATCCATTGACAGCTTTTGCTTGACTTCAGTTTCATACTTGAGCTTGCTTCCATAATTCCAAACATACATCATAAAAAACATTATCACAGCAAGGACCAATATAATCCAACTTCCATCTGCCACACTCCCTAACACAGATGAGAAGAAAATCAACTCCAATCCCAAGAAGAATAGCACAAATGTCAGCACTATGATGATGTGTATTTGCCATATAAGAAGCATAACGAGGGTGACTAAAATAGTGGTCATCATCATCACTCCAAGCTCAGCAATACCTGAAAGAGGACCAAAGATCAACCTGAATAAAAATTCATTATAATATTATATAATAGTATAGTAATAGTAAAGAGGGCCAAAGATTAAACTGTTGTTGATGTATTCATTATGTGAATTCAGAGATATGCGACAGACATCTGTTTGAAATAAAATAATAATAACCACTGGCTGATGGACCTGCACGTGAGTGCAGAAATAGTGTTCCAAGCTTCTGACCAGTGCAAAGGTAGCACAGAAATGATGGGATTTAGGGTTTCTAGAAGCAAATTGGGTCTTCTTATATAAGACTTCAGTTGTATTATTATCTCTGCAATGTAGTTGAGAACATGAAAAAACGAAATATCGGTAGAAGAGTTCAATAATTTTTTATAGTTCGAGTGACTTAAGCTTCTTATGCAGACTATTCTAATGTCATTAACACTATCACCATGTCACCATTTAACAAAGCTATGTAAATCTATGTGCTTGATAAATCTGATAAATATATGTGGTGATTATATAAATAAGGAAACAGAAACACATTACCATAAGCATTTCCAATCTCATCAATGCTTGATATAGTGCAGACCAAAACCAGAGAAACAGCCAAGAGGAACCAGTTTAGGACAGGTATATAGATCTGGCCCATAAATTTCCGGGAGGTATGAACGATCTTTAGACGAGGGAAACAACCAAGTGCTGTCGATTGTTTTATACATGAAAATGTTGCTGTTGTCATAGTCCGACTTGCAATTAGTGCAGCTAAGTTTGCAATGAGGAAGGTTGGCCAGAATGCACCACCTGCAGACATGGAATGCCACTGCTTATAGATCGCGTAAATTGCAAAAACAGGCCTATGTAAAGAATGACATTATAAAAAATCTCACTTGGAACAGAAGAGAAAAAGGCTTGACCAGCATCAGCATGATTTTCCATAAGGTATGCAGCTTGACCCAAATAACCCAATACTAGGCACGGCAAAACAAGAAAGACAAAAGAAAGCTGCAAATTACCACCATCAGTTTTATCAACTTAGTTAACAGGACAAAGGAAATAAAAGAAATAAAAGAAGTGCATTGGTCTAATATAGTTACCTGAACTGATTGGACAGGAAAGTAGCAAAGATCTGCAAACATAGCCTCTGAACCTGCAACATGACCCAGTGAGTGATGTTAATCAACGGATTAAGAGTTTTACCTATGCAACCACAGTGAATTACCCTGCATATTCATAACATTACATATTATAGTGGGTGTTTACAGTAATAGATCAAGCACTAGTTGAATTAAAATTATCAATTAACCTTGAAATATGGACTGTTCCACTCAAATAGTGACAAAGCGTGAATGAAAATTTTGACATTGAACATCATACTTGCTACCATGTATTACCTTTGAAACAAATATAAATGACTCACTAGTTGAACCAAATCTACAAATCTACATGACAAGGCAATGTATTTAGTATTATTGTATCCCTGTACCAAGATCCTGCATATATGTCTTTACCAGTAGCACAAAGGAGACAACCCCCAAGAGAATACCATGCTTTAGTTGAGTTCCGCTTGAAGAAATAGTAGATGTGAATGGGATTAAATGCCTTCACGACACCACTATCATATTTAAGAAGATTGTATATCCCGATTCCAGCAAGAGAACAAAACCATATGAACAAAGCAGGTCCTACTAAAAGTCCCACTTTACTTGTTCCATACTTCTGTACACTGAACAAAATTATAAGGAATGCAACTGAAATCATCACCACTTCATCTGCATAGTTGAAAATGAACACAACATTAATGCAACTATAAAAAATGACTGCCAAATTAGTATATGAATAAACTTACGAATATGCCATCCTCCCTAATGAACAATAAATTAAGACTATTGCAATTAACTATGTCATCTCCATTTAGAGAGAGTTAAATTCCTTTAGCCAAATTGCAGCTAGATAATTGCCATCTACAATAAATAATGCATGGGCAAGCCACTCAAGTATGTAACTAACCTAACCACTCACAAAAAACAACATACACTTTGTAGGTCACATGCTAACTGGCATATTATTGAAGTGCCTTTGATAAGTACACCATACACCCTTCTCTCTTTCCGACTAGCCACAACGTCAGAATCCACATTAGATCAAATATCCGTTCACTCCTTACAAGCAATCCATTATCCCAAAACAAAAACAAAACAAACAATAGAAAATACAGATAGTAGATTTCATTAATAGACAAAGGCAATACCTTGCTCAATTGGATCTACCCCAACTTTTAGACCACCAACAGATGAAAGCACTGCAGCCAGACATGGATATAAAGTGAGACTAACTATAGATAACAGAACTTTAGAGCTTGTTAATGAAACAGAATCTGGCCACGAAAACAAGAAATTTAACATTATAACTAACATGAGAATCATCTGAAACACTAGGACCAGATCAAGTTTGAAAAAATTGCAAAAATAAACAAAGTAGCAGCAGCAACTAACCTGACATTGCTGGTGTAACAACCCCATTAGCAATCACCATAGAAGTACCAGCAAGAACTAATATTAGTAGAATCTTCTTCAAAATCAAAGAATTCTCTAGTCTTTCCTTGATTCTTAGGGACCTTTCAAGCTCAGCAGATGGGACCTTTAGTCTAAAGCTAGATATACGGGTATCTGATGGCAACTGATTGGGGAGAAGGCTCACTTTAGCATGACGACATATCAACGAGTACAAGGCAAAAGTACCACCTGTAGTGGTTGACAACATAAGTGTTAGCAAAATAAATAATTGAGACAGAGAAAAACAAAGAACATTGGACGCTTATTATAGAACGTTTAACTTAATATACCTTCACCATCATCATTGGCCCACAGAACAACCACGACATACTTCAACAAAGGAATCAGGATTAAAGTGTACAACACAAGTGATAATGCTCCAAGAATGTCCTCATCTCCATTGATGGGTGCCTTTCTAAACATGACACTAAAGGTATATAATGGACTTG
Organism: Stylosanthes scabra; assembly: GCA_036250425.1. Taxonomy (NCBI): domain Eukaryota; kingdom Viridiplantae; phylum Streptophyta; class Magnoliopsida; order Fabales; family Fabaceae; genus Stylosanthes; species Stylosanthes scabra. Next base: position 179,512 of record JASCZI010241681.1, read on the forward strand.
TTCCCACATCACCAAAAACAACACCAAGAGTCTGAAAAACCAGCACGATTTTCTTTCCCATACTGATATCCTGCAAAAAGAACATAACAAAGAAAACAAGCAAAAAGCATTGATATAGATTGTTCCAGTGTAGCTAGCTATATAATCTTATGATGAGCCATAGTATATTTTAAGGTAATCACAAACTAAAATTCATGTATTTCAAAAACTCAACAAGAGGATCAACACCAAGTATTTTTCTAAGCATTCAATTTTTCTTTTCCCCATGTAAATTCGAAAACTCCTCCAATCACTTCAACAACTTGTACTCTCTTCTTAGTTTCTATGAGCACACTAATCAAGTATCTCATGCCTTCATAAGAAGGATATCACACTATTCAAATCTTAACTTCCATTCCATTCTTATAATTACTGCGTACATGCTTATTATTAACAGAGTAAAGAAAACTTGCACGATAGAAAATTGAATCAGCTACGACACAATAATTCCATAAAAGAAAAAAGGAAAGGAAAATTCGAGAAGCAGAACCTCATAGTCAGTTCTGTGAGCACCGGGGACATCAAGAGCCTCGACGTCGAACGAATCAATTCGAGGTCCAGTTCGAATGAGTCTCTGCTCACCAACGTCCTCGTCATCGGAATCAAGCACAGAAGCGTAGCTGCGAGGGTGATGCTGTCTCAAATCGGCGTCGAATTCCTCTATGTCGGAGTTATCCTCCTCGTCGCCCTGGAAAACCCACCGGGATTCGGTTGATTCCATGGAGTATCCGCCATTGATCTCGCCTCTCTCCGGATCCCCTTCCTCCGTCGCCATGGCCATTGAATACAGTGCTTTCTTCAGAAGCTGTAGAAATGGGAACAAAATTTGTGTGAAATTTCATGAATCGGTGATGGTTGCATTTGGAGCTCTGTTTTGTGTTTTGTGCAAGTAAAGACGAAGAAGGTGGTGAAGTGCGAAATTGCGTATCACGGTTCAAGGGACAAAAATGGCGTGTCTTTGCGTCTAGAGAAGTTCAATAAATAATTAACAGTGATTTTACATTTTTTTTTATTATTTTAAATATTTTTACTTTGGGTTGCTAAAATAATTAAATAACTCTTAAATTATTATTCTTATCCATCATCAATATTTATGGGCCACTGGTGTGCCCATGTAAATTATGTGTGGTGCCTTCCACAGACCACAATTGATCAACTTGAGTTATTTTCGGTCAGTGGGTCAGGGTCTTAATGCTCTGGAACAGAATCCGAATAATGTGCTTCTAAATTAATGAATGAAAAGTGACCTATTCTGAGGCCCGAGCCCTATGATATATATCCAGAATACAATATAATGGTTTAACCAAAAAAAAAAAAATACAATATAATGGATGATGGCATTTATTAATAAATAAAAAATTACCAAAACTTAGTATAAAAAAAATTACCAAAACTACTTACGGAAAATTCAAATGTTTAACAAAATTATCCATAAATAAAAAAAAAAACTTTTTACACATAAGAAAATGAGTTTTCTCGACCAAAATAGCTCAAATATCATTAACATGACAAATTTATCTTTTATGACTAAATTTTTTTTTTATTTATAGATAATTTTATTAGTCTCCGAGTGTTTCATAGGTAGTTTTAATATGTTTTCTTTATAAATTCAATGATGATTTTATGAATAATGGAAAAAATACCAAAAAATTTTATATATGCTTTAAAAATAAGAATAACTATTTCCCTAAAATCAGTTAAAATTATATAATTGATTACAAAAAAAATTATATAATTATTATTTAATTACATTTTAATGTTTTAAAATACGATTATGCTAGGTAGCCAATACATTATTAGTTAATAATAACCAATAAAAATTTATCATCCAAAATAATAAAATTGAACATCTAAAATTATAAAATATGATCATCTAAAACACTAAAAATGATCGTTAAGAATATTAAATCTGATCATTCATGGCAGAATAAAAGAAAGATCATTATTGTTATTGCTGCTTCACACAGAACAAAAGAAAAACCACACATAGAAGGAGCAAAAGCCGCAGAGAGAAAACCAAATCAAAATTGAGTGCACTGTTTGCGGTCGAAACTTCACATCGTCGTGAACGTGAAAGACATTCGGTGGGAGATGCGCGATTTACGAAGACGACGTGAACCTTCACCTTTGTGATGGAGTTTTGCGCTGGTGCGAGTTTTTCATCCGCTGAAAAAACACTAGTTAAAGCGCGACGGCATACATAATGAGGACCATTGTGGAGGTGGTAAGGATGGGTCTATGTTTCTTTTCTTCCTCTTTTTGACTCTCTCTTTCTATTTCCAATGTTATTTATTGTTAATTATCGATGTCGTGTATAATATTGGTCACTTATACTTATTTAATAACATATGATTATAATTTATGTTTAACATTGTCTTTGTACAATTTGTTAAGTTATTTCTTAAAAACTAAATTTGTTAGGTTCAATTTATAAGAGGTAATCATTACCAAAAAATTTATAAGAGGTAATATTTTAAATTCAAATAATAATAATAATATTTTTGTGAAGATCCGCGGGAAGTATTATCCTCGTCATTGAGCTCAGCCTCTGAAGAGCGAAGTGTTGAAGAAACTCGTGCGGCTCAGAAACCCTAAAAAATTTCTAATCCCTAATCCCCAATACCAATTGCATTGCAATCTGCAAAGGCACCAACCGATCAACCATGTCTCACTTCGGAAGGTCAGGTCCCCCAGACATTAGCGATACATACTCCCTTCTCGTTCTCAACATCACATTCCGTACAACCGCCGACGACCTCTTCCCTCTCTTCCACAAGTACGGCGACGTCGTCGACATTTTCATCCCCAAGGACCGTCGCACTGGCGACTCCAGGGGCTTCGCATTTGTCCGCTACAAGTACGCCGACGAGGCTCAAAAGGCTGTCGAGCGCCTCGACGGCAGGGTCGTAGACGGCCGCGAAATCACCGTCCAGTTCGCCAAGTACGGTCCCAACGCCGAGCGCATCCACAAAGGCAGGATTGTCGAATCTGATCCCAGATCTAAGCGCAGCCGCAGTCCCCGGAGAAGGTAGCGTTTCAAATTTTGAATTTCTTTTCACTAGTTGAGGTAGTTTGTTTTCGAGTGATTTTGTTGCTATGGTTTTGCATTCACAGTCTGGTTTGATGCTTGAATTAGATGCAGGCATCGTGATGATGATTACAAAGAGAAGGATTATAGGAGGAGGAGTCGCAGCAGGAGTTACGATAGGTATGAGCGTGACAGGTACCGTGGCAGGGACAAGGATTATCGTCGCCGGAGCCGGAGTGCCAGTCCGGACAAGGGTCGTGGAAGGGGACGCTATGATGATGATGACCGCCCTATCCGTAGCAGGAGCAGAAGCCGGAGCCGGAGTGTAGAGAGGTATTCTCATGCTCATAGTTAACTACAAGTTTTTGTTGTTATGGTGTTGTATTATATGGATTGTTATGGGAGCATGCTTGGCTGTGATTTCTTTTTAGGAAGCTTTATTATCATAAGCTGTTTCTTACTCCAAATAAGCTCATGTACTGTACACTGACTTTTCCATTGTTGCTCCTGTTGTTTACTTCCCTATAGCCCCCCTCGTGCTCGGGGTAGCCCAAGTCCTCGAAGGAGTCGATCCCCTAGGAAAAGTGCTTCCCCAAGGAAGAAGAGCCCTAGGGGTGAAAGCCCTGAGACTCGCAATGGACATTCTCCTACACCTGTCTCGCCACGTGGTCGACCTTATGCATCCCGTAGTCCATCGCCTCGAAAATCTGATGGTGATGTGAGTAACACGAATATTCACCTTAAAAGTCTTCATAGAATGTCACAGTTGTTTTCATCAAGTTCTTCCTTTTGGTCTATTCTGACTGTTAGATTCTACTATTCTCTTTTCAGGCATGAGCCATGATGCTTGAAAATTTGGGAGACACCTTGAGTAATGCAGATGTGGCTATTTTGCTTATGTTGGATGTTTAGATCATTGTGAACGGTCTTGTTGGAGTCAAGAATTTTAAGAACTATGTGCTGGTTTGGTAGCATCATACTTCCTCTATGTTTGAATGCAATTCATATTTGGATGTTTACTATATTTCTGTATTTGGTAATTTGGTAATTATTGCAACTTGTAGTTGGTAGATTTTTCATTCAATCCATGGCAATACTTTCTTTTGTTTCATCATGTTTGCATGTTTTTGTTTTATCCCGGGTTGCATGTCACCTTATAGGAAGCTGTGATTGTGACTTAGTTGAAGCTCAGTTAGTAGAGGTCGCAATTTATGCTGAACATCTTTTTTGGTTATATAGCTATGATCGTGAAGAGTGAAATGCTCTGATAGTGTTGAGATTGCTGCCGTTGATGCTAATTCTGTGTCGTTGATGATTGATCGTGAAGTTGATGCTGGTTGTGAGAAAATGCTGGTTTAGAACAATGATTGTTGGTTTGAGAGATTTAGCTGACTTGATTTACTCCTGAATAATATGATTATTGGTAAGATATTTGGTTTGCTTCATTATTTCTTCAAAACACGCTCATAAACCATTTAGAGTTTGATATATTTATTTAATAACCACATTGTCCTGTAAATATTTCTGTGCCTTGATGTACACAAGTTGAACATATTTTTGTATGTAATAGGAATCCTAGTCTATTGCAGTGAGTGATTCTTAATTTGGTATGGCATTTCTACTCATTAGAATGAGTTGGGAAAATTATGGTAACACTTTATGGCCTGTTTGTTTCCATGCCAAGCAAGGACACGCTTCCTTTCGGCAAGAACTGCTTGGGAAAGTGTAATGGCAGAAAACAAACAGGCCATCAGTATTGGTATTTTGGGGGTATATTTTGCACATGTCATTGGTTATAACTTTGTTCTATTTAATGTAGTTAGGTATGTTAAAATAAGCACGCACGTGGCTGCAGTGACCTGGTAGCTGACACATCTTTTGTATGATATGCTTTTGTTCGTGAATAGTATGAAGAATTAACCAACAGCTGCTGCTTGTGGCTGGCTATTGCTGCCTTTTTTTCGGCTGTGGTCGGTTTTGCAGTGTTATTATCACTTGCCAATGTACATCACTATCTTACTTCCTTACTAATATGTGTTGATTTCAAAGATACTTAACTCCAAAGATGCTTGCACATGTTTATGCTGTTAATAGTTTATGAAGCTGCTATCTCATCTATCTCTCTTAAGGCATCAAGAGATTCATATATTTGTAAATTAGTAAATTGTCGCTTCAGAGGTGATCACAATTACAAAGCCCTGTTGTCTAATGATTAATGTGTCATAGAATTATAGATACGGTTTCTGAAAGTAAAGTTTCTTCGGATAGTGCATGAACAACAATTGCATCCCCTTTGAAATCCTAATGATCTTTTAGTAACTAATTCAGTAAAACTTTTGCTGCCATTGACGTAAGCCTGGAGATTAGATTGATATAAATAAAAAAGATGGCGCTAATATATTTATTTCTTGATGGCTATTTTTTATATTATAGCAATATATAGACAAAAGTTCATGTGCGGTTACAACGCTTAAATATATTTTTGTAAAGAAAAGCATGGGTTTGTTTACGAAGAGAACTAGGAATGGACGAGGTCAACAGAGATAGGCAGTTGTAACCTACGGGTTAATAACTACCACATAACAGAAGGTCCAAGTAAATTTAATGTCACATGAATGCCAATTCTGTGTACTTACAATTAACGGCATGAGCTAAAAATTGTTCCAATACATTATGAAATTATGAATAATGAGTAATTGTGCTTTTCATGATTTAAAGGCAAAACTGCATAAGGCTCACAATCTCACATCTCGAAAGAGTATAGTTCTAATTGCTCCTACCAGTCTAACAGGGTGAGTCGTAATTCTACTAGACTTTTCTACACAAGATCAACTTTAAATAGACAAAGACTAATGGGAACTGGGAAGCACAGCACTAAGAAGAAAGTCCCACGCTAAAGTATGTGCAATGATCAACAAAACTCAACAAAGCTTCTGTCTGTACATATGGCAGGGGAAAGGAAGGTGGATATATTCTTCCGATAGTCAATACTTGGCCAGAAACAAGTCCATCAACTGGCATTGGATGCAACCTCCTTAACTTCGTCATACGTGTTAGTCTCCTCGTTAAATGAATACCTGCGATTAACATTCACCACGTAAGCTAGTCACAATATAAACATATAACTCTCGTACTGCTTGATATTATGTTATCTTCTAAGTTATAATACAGTAATACCAATATCTATCCAAAAAGAATAAAGGGGGTTATGCTTTGGCAAAGTCACTAAATAAAGACGTCAAATAACAAGATGGAGGCAGGCACACAATACAAGCTGAGAGAAATGTGCAGTACCATTGGCCCGACACTGCAGAACAATATAGCCCTGTGTTTGGATCATAATAATAGCCTAAACTACTGCTGTAGTAGTACCTGGAACATAAGAGAAATTGATATCAGATCAAGATTGGAAACCTTTTTTATAGAAGAATTCATTCATGGACAGAAGAAATGCATACACCTATCCTTATTTTGTTGTGACTAAAATCAAACTTTTGAAACTATCTACTAAAAAAGTAAAACATAAGAGCCATACCCAGAAGATTCGTCATACACATAATCATTTTGTAATGCTCCCCCTGGTAAGAGATGTACAGCCATATCAAGTTAAAAACTAATTTCAATTTTTTGATGAACAGTTGAAAACTAATTGAATAACGATCAGCAGCAATGTTTCTGCTTGAAATGCAAAATCTGTTTATGAAAAATAAATATCTTACACAGTATACCTGAATTTACAGCATCCGTAGATGGCTGACTGACTAAATTATTTTCATCGCTAGGCTTAGTGGTAGTATTCTCATCATCATCAGCAAACATATCATAATCATCTGCACCATTGCCAGAGACTTCGGCAGTAGCCAAATTTGGATTTGAAGTGGCTACAGCCGCAGAAGAGAATGTTGCAGAGGGAAAATCAGAATTCAGGTCATTAGAGAGCAAGCTTTTCTCCCCATTTACAGAAGCATTCCCTTCAGTGGAATTCATAGATGTGTCTACTCCTTTTGCCCGAGCCAGCTTTTCATATCCTTCTGGAAAAGGGACATTATGGAATATGTAAGCATCAAGCATTTATTTCTACAGGAAACAGGTTCGCTTGCTTGTTCCTCATAAAACGATAGATATCATCAATGAAGTAAGGGTGATAGATCAAAGAGAATGTTGAATAAAAACTGTCAAGGACAACTCTGAAAAGGAAAAAGCTAAAGCCATCATGTGAAGGTCCAAAATACTAATAACAATAATAAATAAATAAATAAATAAAATTAAAATAAAAATCATATAGAAGCATGTTCTACACTATAACCAGAATGAAAAATTTTAACCCCTGCAACATAAAGTAAATAACATAAATAGTATAATGCCGTTATGGATTAGGCTTACCTGCCTCGCGCTCAAAAACCTCTTTCCTTTCATGATAAACATCTGCAGGGGGGAAAATAGGAATTGAAATTAAGCATCATCTAGAAATGCACAACTACTAGAGGTTAAAAAAGATAAATAACTGAAGCAAGACAATTTGCACAACACCAAGGATCTCAATGGGCTAAGATAACAAGTACATTTTTCAATTATGCCAAATATATAGCATGGTGAGAATAACTTAACCATATTCGCCATTCTCCATCAGCTTCATAGCATCCTCAGTTAGTTGGTCAAACACAATCTTAGTCTCAGCAGACATTTTTGCCTTTCTGTCACTGCTACCTTTTAACCTTCTCAAGGCTTGTAAAACCTATAGGAAGAAGTTTAAGTTAATACAACCCAGGAGACCCCCCAAACCTCTTAATAGAATATATATATAAATATAAATTCTATCCTGTTTAACACAGAAAGAAAGTAACTGATGACGATATAAAATTAAGAGCGGGGGAATATAAGCTGACCGTTTCCCCAGGTTCAAGAGCATTTGCAATCCGCCTCTTCATGGTTCCAATATCTTTAGAAGAAAGCTCTTGCACCTCCTCTTCCTCATTAGTTGCTTCATAGCGTAGTGCAGCATACTTCGGATCAACTTCAACATTATCAAGCCATGCATCCTACAACAGTCCTCAATAATTTATTTAAACAGTCAAAAGGAAATAGAAACAAAACAAAAGTGAAAAACAGTTATATAGATGCCTCACCTTGATTTCTTTCTCTCTTACATATTCAACAAAATTTCCAGCCGCATCAAAATAACCTTCTTCCCTTTCTTTATTTAGGTTGAAGGGTTCAATTTGGATTCCATCATCAACAAAATTTTCATTATCCTGTCAAAGTAATCAACTATCATGACCTGCCGATCACTTACATGAATCAAATAAAAGGCGAACATCGGAACACCTTGAATATAACAATCACTGCAGATTTCAGATACTCGGATGCTAAAAGTACATAAAAACAACATCCCGTGTGCAACAAACTTCAAAACGATATCAAAATGCTGGATACAGTAGGTCTAGATTAAGCTCCAAGTAATAGCAGGGCGCATATATGCAAAATGAAACTGTCAACACCATCCATAAATCATATAAAATGCAATCTGCTAACAAAATTTCTGTCACTCTAGATTATAATCAATTCCATTCCACAGACAAAAACCCGCCACGAACTGGTAATGTATTAGTCACCCTAGTTTTCGTTTGGATAAAGCTACAAATCACTCAAAAGAAGTATTGCCCTCAAAGGTATACTATCAAGAAAACATGCCAATAAACTGAAAACTCTTTGAAGAACAAACCTCATATGTGACTTCAGCAGCAGTTACATCATTTGAGGCGCCACCAGTATCATCAGTAAAGAGTTCAGAAGTGATCTGGCTCCTGCGTTTGGCGCGCTCTTTGGCAGCAGCTTGGGGATTCAACAAGTCAGTTGGTTCTTCCTCCTCCTCAGCAGGTACTTTCTCTACCACTACGTCCTCTCCTGGCTTCACTTTCTTACCCTTTGGAAACCTAATCCTTTTTGCTCTGTACACATACATTCACAAATTCAATGCAAGCAATGTAAAACTAAGCTCCACGAGAGGCACATAAGAAACATGGCAAGTTTTGGAAAAGCAGAGAGGGATTATGGAAGTTGGAGGGAGCTGAATTCGTAGTAATAATCCGGCAAATTAGTTATTGAAAAATAAGAATGAGATTAGGGTATTACGGTGGCTTTTTGTTGAGATCGTCGTCGTCTTCCACGAAGGGACGTTTACCGCTACTGCGAGATGATGATTCAGCCGCCATTGATGCTGCCCAACCACAACAATAACAAACTCCGAGAGAGAGAGAACAGAGTTATAACTCGCGCTGAGTCGCCGACTCGTTCGTCGTTGGAATTTTGCAGGGTGCACTTGCCCGAACGTTCTCTCACTCCTCTCCCTTATTTTTTTTTTTTTGTTTTTCTTGGGCCAACTTTCTTTTCTTCATTTTATTAACAATGGGCTTTTTGTCTGATACCATTGGGCCCAAAGGTACCAAAGCCCAATGTTGGATCCAATTTACTTTGTAATTGAAATAAAAAGGCTGTACCTCGAATACAGAAAAAAGAGCTGTAATTCAGTTGGCAAACCTTAAATAAAGCTCAAATTGTGACGGACTAATTATCGATCCATTGAGTTGGATATAAAAAAAAACTGTATTGTATCCAAAAATAATAAAAAGAAATAAAAAATTATAACAAAATGATTATATGATTAAGATTTAAGAAGTCTGGTTTATATGTTAATGGGAAATGAAAAAAAAAATGATATTAAGTATACACTAAAATTAGTCACCAAATTAATTATTAGTGTATAATATATATTGAAATATAAAATACATATTAAAAATGAGTTAAACTATCTATGTATTTTATATTTTAATATGTATTATACATTAATGACTAATTTAGTGGCTGATTTTGATATGCAAATAAAATTGTTAGAAAAAAATATATATAAACATATGCAAGTATTTTGGGATAAGGTAAAAACATAATGTAGGCAAGTTTTACGTGTATGCATTATGCAAAGTGTAAACCAAACTAATTAAACGAAAGGGAACAGAAGCAAACTCCATTTCCTTTTCAATTTTGCATCACATTTCATTTGGTTACGTTGCCAGTGTGGTGGACTAGTTCACTTGAAACTGATACTCTTTATAATTAATTAATACGCAGAATTCACCATTGTACAATTATTCTACTAATTATATTTTGTATGAATTATATGTGTTATATTATTCTTCAACTAGCTAGTAATACGATGAGAGGAAAACGAAAATATATAGTTGAAGCAAAGTTACTTTACCCAACAATAATTTTTGTGTAACGATATTGTATCGACAAACTAAACATCTGAGACGCATGTCAATTCAATTAAAAAGGGATTTTGTCCATATACTAATACAATCGAGCATATATATCTACTTTGCAAGATATTTTTCATGAGTTAATGTCACTCTTTTTCTTATAATTATATCGTGATTATATCACAGTTTTCAATTATTAGTACTAAACAAAACATATAAGTACATTGACTAATACTAATTGACACAAAGACTATTATTAACCGCTTAACCTGACTAAGTTGGTTGATTCAATAAGAATAATGATTTCAATAATTCTATATGAATAAGTGATTGGTAAATTAAGTTCAATCAAGTTATTTATTTTTATGTTAAATAAAAAACTATTTCAATGTAAAATAAAACTTTATTTATATACAAATTTTATACTATTTGACACCGAAATAATATTCTATTTAATATAAAACTAAATCACTTAATTGAATTTGATTAAACAAAATCACTTATTCAAATAGTATTATCCTAATAATTTTTATTAATTTTAAGTAAAAATAGGTAATTATAAATAAAATTTTTTATATTTAAATTAATTTCTATAATTTTATGTAAATAACATCGTTAAAAATTAACCATGCATGTTTAATGAAAAATAAAAGTGGGGCAGCATGTTGAGATAAAAGCAACAACACAAATTTCTATATATAGTAAAGCCGTAAAGGAAAACCATTGAGAGATTGATGAATTATATATCCAAACTCCAAAAGCACCATAAGTACTTCATACTTGAGTACTTCACTAATCACTACTACTCCATTTAATTAACAATTATCGCATCCATTCCCTTTCAACTATATATATATGTCTTTCTTTTGTGCTTCAAAGAATATAATGATGAAGTTCAGAAGCAACAAGAAAAGAGAGACGATGATGATGATGAGATCGTTGAGAAGGAGATGCAGAGAGATGGTGAAGGAGCATAAGACCCGGTTGTATATCCTCCGCCGCTGCGTCACCATGCTTCTTTGCTGGACAGAAGAGAAGAGTAGTGCACAACCATGCCAGCCATGCCCATGCATGTCCCTCCTTCACAAACCAAAACTAAGGGAATAATCACATATTTACATTACAATAATTATATATAAATAAGTAGTTTTGGCCTATCAAATGCAATTAAATTTTTTTTTATGCTAAATTGACATCAAAATATATTATATTTAGCATAAAAATAAATCATTTGATTAAATTTAATTAGTTAAAATCACTTATTCAAATAGCATTACCCTTTACATTATTATCATATTTCATAAATCTTCCTGTCAAAGAAATCATATTTCATAAACCTTTTCAATCATCAATAATAAATTTCTATTATAATCATACTATGTAATCAAGCAAGGGATAAACAATGAAATTTTGAGAAGAAAAAAATCATATGAAAAAGAAAAAAAAAATAGTCACTCGTAAAGAAGAGAGAAACATTTTTATTAACTAATATTGTCTAGATAAATTTTAACTACGAAGCCTTTTTCATTCAAGTATATTTTTACTATAAATCTGAGTAGATAATTTTATAGTGCATATGTGCCTCAATTATTCTTCATATATATGGTAAATATTTAGATATAAATAAATTAAACTAACAATGATATGTATTCTTATTAAATAATTTTTTTATATTTTCCCTTAATGTATAATAGTCTTCATATATCATCTAATCAAAACCTAAAATTGAAGTACACTATAAACAGTTAATTTTCACTAAAAAACAAAAACAAAAAAAAATTAAACGTCCTTTTCTGATATGTACCAGGCAAAGAGCATGCACTTTACGTTCCTTTTAAAGAATATCATAACCCATGGTACAGTACAAGATCCAACATTTTAGGGGAGAAATTGTCTAATTTCTTAACACACATTTTAATATTTTAAGTTTAACACAATCATTGGTAACCATATGAACAAAAATACAATGGATCGTTTATTTTCTTTTCTAGTATGTAGTGAATAAGAAAATGGAAATAGAATATTTATTAATCCACTAAGATAAAAATTAAAGTATAAAACGCTTAAAATTTGATATTTTTTGCTCAATTTTATTCTATTAATTAACTATTTTTCTCCATTTATAAATTTTTTTTACCTCAAAATCTATGTAGATTAAAAATGCTAGGTATATGAAAATTTATAAGCTATTATGTGTAAGTCTCACCATTTTTATTTAAAAGTAATTAAACTTATATGTTTTAATTTTACTAATTTTTTTTTAATTTAAAAAAATTTGATGTTTTTTTTTTCCTTAACATGGACTCAAACTCACACACAGTATAATGACCAAGGCTAGAGGAGTGTCTCTGGCGTAGTTCTTCGGGCAAAGTCCAAAAAATAAAAATATTTGGGTTTATATTTCCAAATATATATAGTTTTACATTTATTATTTTAAGAATTATTTAAATATATGAATCTAACTAAATGACAAAATAAAATTCTTAATATTATTATTATATTAAAATTAAACTGATATTTGTAAGTGTATAATTTCTTACTATATTTGTATGTGTATTTTAATACTCATAAATTAGACGTGTATTGTTTTTACCGAGTATATATACAGTGCTCGATGGTCGACAGTGAGTTAATTAGTGACATAATTCATATTATTCAAAGATTATTCGTTATATTTTCAAGACCAAAAAGCCAAAAAGAAAATAAACATCCATTTTTGTTTTTTGGCTGCATTGACCGTTTTAAGATTTAATTACTCCCTTGAGTGTTATCCAAGTAATTATCAATTAACATATCAAAACCGTCCTTTTTGACAAATATTCTGTCAAACTCTCCATCAGTTATTAGTCCCCAACTAATTAAGGTTTGAGTTAATAAATGGCTTATTTAAGGTTATTATTAATTTATTATTATAAAATAAAATCAAGGGTGGTTACTGGTTAGGATTTCGTCATTTGGAAGTATTTGGTGTGGCCATAATTTTGCACATTTATATATGGTTCAAGTTAAGTTGGGATGTTGATGCTAGAAAAGTGGGCTAATTTACTTAAGTACCCATGTTTTGAAATAGTTGATTCAATTGCTCCTGTTTTGCCCGCAACTCACTTGGAAATGAAAATCCTATTTTCAAGAGCCACAAACCTATAAGCATGAGCTAGTACATTAGGTATCCACGTGTTAATATCTGATAGGATGAATACTAAAGGAGTGGATGGGCCAATCCTGAAACCGTGGGCACAGCCAGGCCCACATGTGGGCCCAATTGGTTTCTCGCTTTCCCACTAAGCAACCCACCATCCAACCATATTCGGATGTTGCCATGTTAATTCCATTTTGGGCCTCTCCTTAAAGAGATTAATTAAGATTACTATTTGGCCCTCCTCAACATTTTTTTCATCTAATAAATAAATATGAATGTGGTCTTTAATCACTCATGTTTGTGTCTTTTTGGGTCGCTAATCACTTTAGTTTCTAGCAAAAGCAATGGAGAGGTTGAGTATGGTGAAAACCCCACATTGGGAAGCCTCCTCTTAAATCAACCATTAGAATGATTAAAATGTGGCATTTATGTGTAGGTATCATTCCCACGTCACAAAATTCTTATTTGTATATTTTCTTTCTGCCACTGAACATTTTCAGAAGAAAAAAAAAAAAATAGCACCTGACTTGGTTTTTATTCCAGGTTCATGTTAATTTAATTTTATCACACCAATGTACCACAAAGGCAAAAGGAATTGTTGGAAATCAATATACGAAATAAATTTTAAAAATTAAAAAAATAAAAATTATAATTACAAATTATAAAATTATACATTTAAAATAATAAAAATTCTAATTACACATTAAAATTCATCATTAAAATTAGCCACCAATATATTTAAATATAAAATTTATATAATAAATTTTATTAGATAATTAATAAAAATTCAACTAATATTAATCAATAATTTAAATTTATTATTCTATTTCTTTAGATTTCATTATAAAAAAATACAATAAATTATTGAATTTTTTTTTTGTCAATTACTTATACTTTTTATTTTATATTTTAATATATATTATACATTAAAGACTGAGTTTGGAGTACATCTAAAATAAAAAGCTTACAAAATTTAACCGAGTTAAGATTTTATCTTCTGATTCCCTTCCTTGCGAACCAAGAATTGAAATATAGTATCATTTTAAAATAGGAAATCACCGAAAAAATATAAAAAAAAATATTAAAAGGTAAGTGTAGAGTACGAAAGAAGACACAGTCAGTATAGCGTGATTTGTTTTCTTCTACTTCTCCTTCTTCTTCTGCTGGTACGAACCAGTACTCTCTCTCTTCTGTTTTGTTTTTGTTTTTTATTTTACATAATAATAATATATTATATATAAATATTTTTTAATTTAAAAGCAAAATAGAATACAAACTAGAAAGTGGAGTGACTCTTCTTCTTCACCTTCTCCTTCTTCTCCTTCTTCTCATTCCACCTTCAATGGCGTGAGAAACTCCAAACCAAAATCCGTTTAATTTATACTCTTAACTCTGCGCCGTAACAACCATATCCGAACCTTCACCCCTTGCATGCTTCACCAAACATCCCTCAGCAAAAGATCAAAGCCCAAATACAACTTCAAATGCAATCTGAATACCCTTCAACTTAAGAAACCACCTTTGATCGTTCATCACTCACCCAAATGGCTTATCTCTAGTGGGTTTCTCTTATTTTAGCCTTCTCTTCACCGAGTTCTTGTGTTTGCGATCATTTTTCTTCTTCTGATTCTGGGGTTTTACTGTCTTCCCTTTTTTTCTTGCTTCTTCAGTTGTTTGTATTTGTTGGTGTCTCAAAACGTCGTCGTTTTTGCAATGGGGAAAAAGACGGTGAAGGATGATGCTCGAGAGCTTGAAATGTTGCTGAATGAGATCCCTCTTGCAACATCAAACAATCTCACTCATCTTTACCACCATCATGCTCTTCATGTTGGTGATCATGATCATGATCATGTTCATGGTGTTGTGGGTTATGATGATGATGATTATGATGACACTTTAGCTCAGATTAAGTATCGGTGTGCTTCATCATCCCCTGTTAGTGGTTTATCTTTTCAATCTGATGGTTCTTCTTCAAGCTTTTTCTCTCTAGTTGGATCACCAACCGCACCTCCATTGGAGGACCTTACATCCACCATGCCTTGCCCTAACCCTAACACTAACACTAACACTAACACCATCTGGTTTGATTTGAAGGCACCTGATTCAGCTGTGGCTATGAGGAAGAAGGGCATTGATACTGATGAATTAGGCCTATGTGCCAATTTGAGCAAAATGGACATTGGTAATCACCATGAGAATCCTAATGGCCTTTCATTTCCTGATTATTATTCTTTGAGTAGAGGAAACAACTCTGTGAATGATTTTAGCAGAGGGTTATTTGGATTTCAATGGCCTGCTAGTAGTGATGGACCTCATTGTGCTGCTGAAGCACAAACAGCATTTTTAGGATTAAACCAGGATTGTAACATGGCTAACTTATTTGGATCACAACAGTACCCTAGATGGCATGGTGATATGCTTTCTCAATCTAATGGTTCTCATGGTTCAATGGGCTCTCCTAGGCATGTGAGGCAGATGAGAAATGGCAACTATGGCAGAGGAAATATGGAAGCAGAGCTTGCTGCTTCTTTAAGCAGAAATCCAATGGTTGATGATTTGTTCTATGCACAAAATTATGGAGCTAATATAATGGAAGAAAGGGGCATGCCACGAGCACCGGACTCTCCCCTATGTACTAATTTAAGGCCTCATAGAAGTGTTCATGAGTCATTGCATTATAACCCTCCTATGTCTAATGCAAGAGCTGTGCCACTTACAAATGCTAGACTAGCACTTGGAAGTTTAGATACTATTATGAGTGAGGGAAGCTTCATCATTCAAGGTGAAGGTTCTAACTATGTTGCTACTAGGGGTTTGAATCGGTCGAGATGTCGGGGTTCTGTGAGCGAAAGTAATTTCAACAAGCATCTACAAAGGCCGGAGCTTCAGTGCCAAGGTTTAAGAACTTATGAGGCTCCTAGGAGTAATGGGATTTATGGTCCATTCTCTTCGGAACCCAAGTATAATTCCCTGGCAGAAGTTCGAGGTTACATATATTTAATTGCCAAGGATCAACATGGTTGTAGATTCTTGCAAAGAGTGTTTGAAGAGGGTTCGGCAGAAGATGTTCAAGTGATATTTAACGAGATTGTTGATCATGTAGCGGAACTTATGATGAATTCTTTTGGGAATTACCTTATGCAGAAGTTATTGGATGTGTGTAATGAAGAACAAAGGATGCAGATCATACTCAAGGTTACTATGGAGCCGGAGCAGCTTGTTAGAATATCATTGAACACTCATGGGTAATCTTGCAACTTATGCAAATATTAATATATTATTTTCATTGTGTTGTTGAATTTGACTTTACTTGTTTTCCCTTTCTTGTTTTAGCACTCGTGTTGTACAGAAGCTGATCGAGACTATAAAAACTAGAAGGCAAATTTCTTTAGTTGTATCAGCCCTTGAACCAGGATTCTTGTCTCTCATCAAAGATCTTAATGGAAATCATGTTGTTCAGCATTGTTTGCAATTCTTAAGCAATGAAGATAACAAGGTATGATGCTTACAGGTTTGAAATTTTCTAGGTTTATAGATGGTACAATAGTCTTGAACATGAAGTTATTATGGGTGCTTGTTAATCTTTATGCTCTGTTCATTCTTGCTATGTTTCTATGAACTATTCCATGATAAATGACTAATGTTCATCTTATGTGAATAGCAGTTCATTATGTTCTCACTTTCTCATTCTGTTCTCAATGTTTATCTCTCATATTCCTTAAGTGCTAAAAACTTTATCATGATGTTCTAATGGGTGATCAGTTATATTGCACCTCTCTACCAACTTTGCCTGCATTGTTAAATAAAAGTTTTTAATTTGAAAAGATATGTTGGCCGTGAGCTTTCCCGTTTGAATGGTAGATATGTAGCTTTGCTAAATTTTAATGATCTCAAACTTATCTTCTATGCGATTATGTAAATTTATAATGTCAAATTGTCAATGTAACTGCGACTATTGGGCAAATAGCAGTTCCAAGTTCATGTCCATGCCTGACATCTGTTATTACTTGTTGTGATCAGATGTCTTTGTATCTAAGCATCTAAAATATCAAGTAATACTTTGCACTAAGTGAGTAAACCATGTTAAATTGGATGGCAGGACAAATTCACTGTCATTTTCTTGACTACCAAAAAAAAAAAAAAAAAGAGATCGATCTTTCTCATTTTCAACTTGCTGTTCTCTAAACTTTCCAAGAACAAAAGCCAAATATTTGTCTCACTGTGTCTGTGAGAAATGCTCTTATTGACATATGCTGAAGTGTTAAATTTCTATTTCTTGCAATGAGCAGTTTATATTTGTTGCCGCTGCAAAGTACTGTGTTGACATTGCAACTCATCAACACGGATGCTGTGTTTTACAAAGATGCATTGGTCATTCAAATGGGGAGCATAGAGAGAAACTGATTGCAGAAATATCTGCAAATGCTCTTCTGCTAGCTCAACATCAATACGGGTAACTAGTGGAACTGTACTTCTCACTCTAGCACATAAAAATTCCTAACAGATGATTATTGTTTTGAGAATGCCAACTTTTCTGTCTTCAAACATGTATCTTTCTGTTTAGCTCTAATGATGTTTCTATGATAATTGGTAGATAGATTTTCAAACAATTTTATCGGTGACTAGAAGATGTGCTTTTCTTGAAACAATTTTCATAATTTTTTTTCTGTCATATATAGAACTCAAGTTGTACTTGGAAACCAAGAGGTTTCATTTTGATTGTTCCAACCTCTAATCTCTTGATTCCTTTTGAATTCTGCAGAAACTATGTAGTTCAATTTATCCTGGACTTACGGATTCCATCTGCGATGTCAACCATGAACATGCAATTCGAAGGTAATTATGTGCGCATGTCAATGCAGAAGTTCAGTAGCCATGTGGTTGAAAAATGTCTTGCTGTATTCAACGATGAGAATCGGGCGAGAATCATTTGTGAACTGCTCACGACCCGCACACCATGCTTTGAACAGTTACTTCAGGATCCGCATGCCAATTATGTTATTCAGTCAGCTTTGCGTCATTCCGAGGTATGTAACATAGCCACTTTATTTTCTTCCTCCTCATTCATTGCTGCTTCTTTTACTTGTAATAGTGCATGCTATGATTTTCATAGTGTTGTGATATTTTTCCTTTTTGTTTTTGTTTTTCTTGTTTCTCACATTCACCTATACTTGGGAACCAGGGCTATGTTCATAACTTACTGGTTGAAGCAATTGAGTCCCACAAAGCAATTTCAAGAAATAGCCCATATTCCAAGAAGATTTTCTCACACAAGCTTTTGAAGAAATGATGTATATTCTCTCCTTAGCAACAAGTGTTGTTGTGTCTTGTCCTATGTTTTGCAGAAAAGAAAGAAGGAAGATAAATGTAGTTATCTATATCTATATATATATACACTCATCTAATCTAATGTCTTAAAAATATAAGGTAGTTTTGGTCTGATTTGAATGTTAGACATGTACCATTCTGTTGACCAGTTTCTAAAGTTCTGTTTGGATATTATTAAATTCCTGTTAATTATGGTATCTCATTGACTGAGAATGTAAAGTGTATAGGACGTTTGCTATGATAATATATATCCTTATATATTTTTTGGGGGTTATTATATGCATATATGATGCTATAGTTGTTCTCTTATGAGACATTCTTCTTGTATTTACATGAAGCATAGTTCCTTGTTTTCTTCCAAGTTTTAGACTCCCATTACATATTCATATTCGTTTACTGATAGGAACAATTTTCTTACCTCCACGTACATATAGTGTTTTTTTCCCCCGAAACTGATAGGAACAGCTACCAATCTTAAAGAAAAAGTGATACTATGTTGTTTTAGTACTTTGATAATCATCTTGTGTAGTGTTATAATACAGTACCAAGTTTGTTGCTATTAGCTCACTTGTCTTCTTCTTTTAACTCGTTACTATGAATAGAAGTTTGACTAACTATTATTTTTTAAGAAGAGTGATGGGTAATTAATAGAAAGGTAATGATACATGTACCACTAAATACTTTTGTATATTTTATTTATAATACGAAAAATATAAATATAGCATAGAAACAATTATATATATATGTAAATTAATTCTAAATAAAATATTGGCCAATAAAATAATATATCGTATCATAATTAAACAAAAACTATTCATTCGAAATAATAGAAAACAAAGGGCAAATTATCTAAATAAAATAAAAGGGGGAAAAATTGATCAGAATCCCCTAAAAGAAGAAGCATGATTGAATTCCTCTCTTTTCCTTATATGTAATACGTTGCAGGGTATGGGGTATTACAATTTACACATAATACCCTGCACCCTGCCACGGATTATGTGTTAAAAAGGACACACATAATACGCTGCAGGGTGCCATGTATTATGTTAAAATTGCGTAATACATTTCAGGATCCCACGTATTATGTGCATATGTGAAATCCGTGGGATCCTCGTGGGTATTAGGATTCAGGTTGGGTATATAAATAGGGTTTGAGAGTCATTTGTGTTGTTAGAGTGTGTAGAGAGTGATGGATGAGGCTAGAGGAGACTCATTCCTGACACTCGTTCATCACAACGGAAAAATAAAGAAAAGAACCTCAGAGGGTGTGATATTTAAATGTGATTGTCCGACGAATGTGTTTATATCCGGTGGTACCTTGCTCGCAGATCTGCAAGCAACTATTGAACGAAGACTTGGTTTAGATGCCAGGAAGAGAGTTAGCCACATTTTCTATCGAGTTCCTGTGGCGGTGGTGTCAAGTGGGGTCAAGTATGATTGCTTCAGCGTTGAGAGCGACGAAGATCTGCAAGTTTTGTTTCACTGTCAGCAGCAGTTGCCAGAGGTTCGGACGACCGAGTTATATGTCGAGATTGCTGATGTCGGGGCGAGTTCAGGAGGCTCGAATCCGCATCCACAACCGATCCATGTAGGGCCCACCCATTGTCCCCCTGATGTTGGTGGTCCGTCAATGGCACGTGTTGCGTCTTCGTCATTTAATGTGAACCTACCGCAAGGTAATGATGATGGGTGTGACTTCGATGACAACCGTTCATTCGATGAGCTTGCGGTTGTGATCGCCGCAGCACCACAACCTCCGTCTCCACGCATGGGTAAGGTAGAGCCCGAACCGTTGGTCGAGGAAGCATTGCGATGTGATGGTTCAGACGAGGAGCCGGTGATGATAGAGGGTGACAGCGATGATGATGAGGGAACCATTCCCGTTTCACGGAAGGTTTCGACGAGCTCAGGAACACAGCGATACCTTCCTCATTTCTCCACTCTTTGAACTTGGAGGCCGGTTCTGCTGCTGGTCCAGCAGTACCCTCCTCATCGTCTCCCCCCCCCCATCATGCCCCCGTCTTCCTCTGCCACCCCTGCGACGGCGCCCGATAGCTGCCTCAGGCAGACGGCGGACCCTCTGAGATGCAACGTCAGCCTCTCCGTCCTCCTCCATGGCCTGGTTCACCCACTGCCAATCTCTGGCGGAGGTCCGAGTGCCAACTCGCATCCGTCGCTCGGGGCGCCGATTGTCCGGCACATCATCCACCCGCAACAAGGGCTCATGGGCAGTCGGAACCCTCTGACTGGCCTCGACGGGAAGCTGTGTCATTCGCACGTCAGCATGTGCCGCATCCACACACAGGAATCTCTTTCCTGCCAGGAACCACCAACGAAGGTACAACTCTGATGCTCCTGGGTCGTCAACCCTATGAATGGCCAGCACACGCTCCGCTCGGGCATCCCACATACCATGCCATGTCTGGTACGTCTGGGGGAACCATCTGTCACCGCCGCGGCCATCCTTGCTGTGCAGGAAGTCAATGTTCACCAGATGGCTTGGGATATCTTGGACACCACCGAACTGAGGAACAACACGGTCAGCCGGATGCCACTCTATGGCCCCAAAGTATATAAGGGGAACACAGGCGGTCCATAGCTGAACGTGCCGCTGCTCGAAAATCCCGGGATGGGCAACGGCGCCAACAGCGTGCACCATGTATGGCTCCCAAATAAACTGAAACAACGAAGCAAGTAATAGTAAGGCATCAACTACATTACCCCAGCTATATCTGCCCATGTCATCCAGCCGAGCGAGGAAAGGCAGCCATCGAAGGTGGACCCGTGCGGCTGTCTTGTCACCAAAAATCTGTGTGCTCAACAGCATCACAATGTATGCCCTCGCATGCCTAATCACCATCTCTTCGCTGGCATCCGCGGGTAGCTCCGCAAATGTCTCTGTGAACCAACTAAAGGTCACGGTCATCTTCTCAATAACTGCCTCGGGCGGGCGCTGTCCAAATAACTCCTCAAACCACTCCATGCGGGCCTCCCAACTCCGGGCATGAACCTCGGAAACTCAGACAGGCAACCGCTAACAGGCTCCCCGTCCACAGGAAGGCCGAGCTGATAGGCCACGTCCTGAAGGGTGACGGTGCACTCCTCCCAAGGCATGTGGAAGCTATGCGTCTCAGGACGCCAGCGCTCAACAAACGTGCTCACCAACTGTTCGTCCAACTTGAACCATTGCTGGTTCAGGCGCGCCAGTGGCAGTAACCCGGCGGTCTCTATGTACGACTCTATCCGTGGATCCAAATACATTTGCTGTTGTCTGCGCACGCTCATGACACATCTGGCGGGCTGCACAAGGCTAGCAGCAAGAAATACAGTATTAAACATTGTTTTACCATGCAGCAACAGATAAAGTATTAAAATAAATTAATTTAGCAATTGATTTCTAAAAATACGGATTTCAGAT